>BSBK01012873.1:0-257345 GCA_027943335.1 Chamaecyparis obtusa
AGCACCCAATTTTTAATAAACGGGCACCCATTTAGCTTCGTGCACCTAACCCATGAAAGGTCAAATAGATGCCCCTTTAAAAAAAGGCATTCGTTTAGGTCTGGGTTCTCGAGCCTAAACATGTGCTTGATTTTTAAAATGAGGTGCCTGACTCATAAATGTATTTATTTTTTATATATTATTATTCATTTTTGTTTATTTTTTCCCAAAAATTAATATTTACAATTATTTTTTAATTGTTTATTATGTAAATGTAAATAAAAGTCTTAATTTTTTTTTTAATAATTTTTTTTCGTAAAAGGTCGAGGCCAAGATTTTATTAATCAACTAAATATATACATAGACCCCGCTTAGTGTAGGCGCTGGTAGGGAAGAGCGGGGTTGAGAAACCCTCTAGCCATGCCCGGGACCTTAGTCCAGTTTTAATACATATCATTATAGGAGGGCATCCCAGTCCTTTACATGTCATATCAGAAAGAGATTATAATTTACATAATCCAATATATTGAGAATGAGTTACAATCTTTGACTTGTTCCATCCAGTTTGCTGAATTGGATGTCCTTCCCTCTAATGTCGTGCCTTGATTTGAATCTGCTAGTCCTTTCTAATGGATTTCCTTCCATCTTGCTTAGATAAGATTCTCTACAAATTCTGTCATACTAGATACATCTTTGCTTTGACTGCAATCCTTGTTAGTATAAAATTACATTATATCACCTTAAGAAATAATTGGTGAGGAAAGGAGAGGAAAGATAAATATACTTTCCTGCCATGCGATAACTATGTCATCGTTGATATAGTTTGATAAAATAGAGAAACCTAAAACTTGTCATTGTGGTTGGTGATTCCCTAATACAACATTATATTCTTTCTAAGACTAATAGATACCCCAAAAAAACTACTCAAATGTAGAAGATGCCAAGCATGAAGAAAAGAAAATGACTTAAACTTAGCAGAAAATGTCTAATCAAAAGATTACTAAATAAGCCTACTTAAAGAAACCCAGTCCTATCTAAATTCATTCTATCTCAATCTTAAATATATATATATATATATATATATATATATATATATATATATATATATATATATATATAATATATATATATATATATATATATATATATATATATATATATATGTATGTATGTATGTATGTATGTATGTATGTATGTATGTATGTATGTATGTATGTATGTATGTATGTATATTTATGTATTTATGTATGTATTTATCTAATACATACATAAATATACATACATACATACATACATAAATAAATAAATATATATATATATATATATATATATATATATATATATAATATATATATATATATTATATATATATATATATATATATATATATATATATTATATATATATATATATATAATATATATATATATATATATATATATATATATATATATATATATATATATATATATATATATAAGATTGAGATAGAATGAATTTAGATAGGACTGGGTTTCTTTAAGTAGGCTTATTTAGTAATCTTCTGATTAGACATTTCCTGCTAAGTTTAAGTCATTTTCTTTTCTTCATGCTTGGCATCTTCTACATTTGAGTAGTTTTTTTGGGGTATCTATTAGTCTTAGAAAGAATATAATGTTGCATTAGGGAATCACCAACCACAATGACAAGTTTTAGGTTTCTCTATTTTATCAAACTATATCAACAATGGCATAGTTATCGCATGGCAAGAAGGTATCTTTATCTTTCCTCTCCTTTCCTCACCAATTATTTCTTAAGGTGATATAATGTAATTTTATACTAACAAGGATTGCAGTCAGAGCAAAGATGTATCTAGTATGACAGAATTTGCAGAGAATCTTATCTAAGCAGGATGGAAGGAAATCCATTAGAAAGGACTAGCAGATTCAAATCAAGGCACGACATTAGAGGGAAGGACATCCAAAGACTGGATGGAACAAGTCAAAGATTGTAACTCATTCCCAATATATTGGATTATGTAAATTATAATCTCTTTCTGATATGACATGTAAAGGACGGGGATGCCCTCCTATAATGATATGTATTAAAACTGGACTAAGGTCCCGGGCATGGCTAGAGGGTTTCTCAACCCTGCTCTTCCCTACTAATGCCTACACTAAGCAGGGTCTATGTATATATTTAGTTGATTAATAAAATCTTGGCCTCGACCTTTTACGAAAAAAAATTATTAAAAAAAAATTAAGACTTTTATTTACATTTACATAATAAACAATTAAAAAATAATTGTAAATATTAATTTTTGGGAAAAAATAAACAAAAATGAATAATAATATATAAAAAATAAATACATTTATGAGTCAGGCACCTCATTTTTAAAAATCAAGCACATGTTTAGGCTCGAGAACCCAGACCTAAACGAATGCCTTTTTTAAAGGGGCATCTATTTGACCTTTCATGGGTTAGGTGCATGAAGCTAAATGGGTGCCCATTTATTAAAAATTGGGTGCTTGTTTGTAGCGACAATTTTTTCAGCCCAAAGATTTCCGTCGAATTGGGACCCAACTCCTTGCACCCGCCCATACATACATATAATTTCATCATTAATGTATACTATTAGATACATCAAAATGTAAAAATTATTAACATATTTATACTATATATAAGATATTTAATATTTACAAAACATAAAAACACAATTGAAATACTATGGCTCTAAGTGGGAAGAGGAGTGAAGGTGGGATTTCAAATTTTGAGCTTGCAGGAGAGGATGCTAAGGAAGACGATGATCCAAATGGCTCTCAGGTGGTTGGTACTTTGGTGGTCACTTTTCCTTCCTCTGTTATGTCATTGTTTGTAGTCTCTAGTGGGGTGTGTTTAATTCGAGCTCCTATTCCCTTGTGATTTCTTTTATGTGGTTATTGGTAGTGTTTTTTTTTAACTTTTGTCTCCTATGCACTGCGTTTGAGAGTGTGGGTAACCCCAAAATAGTGGGTTACACTTTTTTGAACATAATGATTTTTGTTAAAATTACACATTTTTAATAAAATAGGATTATTTAAACCTTGAGAGGTCCCAATTGAAGGAATTAATTAAAAATAGTTTTAAAACGTCTCTTAGATCAAACTCTCTTTGATTTTTAACCTATATACTCCTCAATGATACCTAAAATAGAGTCTCCTTTGCACCTATCAAAATGCTAACAAAAAATCACTTTGACATTATCTTTTTTGGGGGATCAATAAATTCATTTGAAAAACCTAGATGCAAGATGGTACTACTCAAATAAAGCTTTCTAGTGATAATGATTTTAATATATATTGAGTTTATTATGAATTTAATCTTTTTAGTTTTACTAAACATAGGTTTTGTAGCATATATCAACTTTTGTGTTCAATGCTTATGGAAAAGTAGTAAACTAAGTAAAACAATAATTAAAAAATCTAGGCACTAGATATTGATGTCCTCTTTCTAACAAAAAAAAAATAATTTTTGATAAATACAAAATAGGTTATGGATCAGTAAGCGAACCTATGTCTAAATTATAGTTAACATCACTTCAAAACTTAATAAAATAAAAAAATATTTAACATAATTAAATGAAACAAATTGCAATCACTAGATATCGATATTACAGATCTAAATTCAAAAGAATCACTTTTTTATCCCTTTTAGAAAAAAAAAAAGTAGTAAGTGAATACCACTCTTTAAAATGATGTTTTCTATTAAAAATATTTTTTTAAGGAGATGGAAAAATGGATACAAATCATTTCCAAAAAATTCAAAAAACATTTTTAGACTCTACACACAAAATTCTAAAAATTACTAGATTAAATTGTCTTCAGATTCCTAACAATTTAGCGAAATAGGTGTCTAAATGCAAAGTTTTTTTTAAGAATGTTCATTTCGGTGTCAAAGTTGGCAAAAAAGTGTAACCAACAATTGTGGGACCACTCGTGTTTCCAACACCCTATTTGTGGGGGATGTCTCCCTGATAGGGTACTACAACCATAAAATTTGTGATTATCTTCTGTAGTTATTTGGTGGCTATGAAAAATCCTACGATGTGGTTGTTTCTTTGTAGAATGACATTTTATGAGTTGGTTTCCCCATGTGCTTGGGTTGCACTTGTCCATGTTGTTTGGTAGTTTCTCTTAGTTCAACTCCTTTGTCAAGATATCTAGTGGGTTAGTGTAGGGGATTTTTCCCAGAGTGATATCCACAACCCTAGTTGTTTTGGGGGTCTTGTCCCTTTGCGGTGGGGGTTTGTGAAGATTAAGGGTGTGTGCTATAGGTTTGGAAATGCATTTGAAAGAAGTATGGTTCCTATTTTGGGATCTTCGTTGAGATTTCATCTTCTTAATTTGGAGGTATGCCATTTTTTCCTTCTTGTTTGGAGAGTCTATGTGGGGCTTCTAGGGTTTTCCCTATTAGGGATTTCTGAGGTGGTAACAATGTTGTGGAAGAAAAAAGTATGAATCTTTATCCTATTTTTGGGTTTTTTCTCCTTTGTTCATGTTGATAGTAGGGGTTTTTCTCTTCTATTGAAGGTACATGTTGTTGGAGTCCATTATGTGAGGGATTAGTTGGATCCCTATCCTAGTTTGGGTTTGGTGTTTCCTTTATTTATGACTTTGTCCTTATGGTTTGATTTTGGATTCCCCTTTTTGGGGTAGCTCCATTCTGTTATGGTGTGTATAGAGATGTCATGATTCTTCAACTTCACGGAGAGATAAAGAGACTTCTGGTTTGGTGGCCCTGATGGTTGGGGCTTTCTTTACCCCATTTCTATTGGTTGGGGTTGATGAGGTCGATATAAGGATTGTTACAATGTATGGAAGGAGCCCAGGGTTTGGTTCCTTTCCTTTCCTAGGCTTGTGGTCATTGTGGTTTATGGAAGAGGTTCCTAGTATTGGGATCCTAGTGAAGTGGAGGATAGGCCTTTTGTGCTAGGTGTGATTGGTTATACCTCAGTTGTTGCTTATGAGAAGAAACAAGTTGATTCATGTTAAGATGGTTTTAGTGGACTATAATTTATCTGTCTAGATGCTAGTTTTGAGTTTGGTGGTTTTTATTTGAGTAGTGATGCAAGTTACTGACCTTTTTATTTCTACTTCTATCTTTGTGTTGGGAATGTCCATCTTAATTAGTAAGGACAATGGTCTTTCTTTTGTGACCAATTATTTTTTGAAAGTTTTCAAGGGATTGTGCTAGTTTTCAGTTTTTGGTTTTTGGTTGAAGTTTATAATTGGTTTTGGGGTTATTTTCTAGTTTTTTATAGGGACTTGGTACATTATGTTTGATTCCTCCTCTTTTACAATTTCTATGGAGGTGGAGGTGTCTTCTATGGAGGTGGAGACATACTTTGTGAATGAGGAGGCTTGTAACATATGTGGTCTTCTCCCTCTAGTGGCTACTTGGGTGTGGGAAGGATTTGTGGTTTTCTCTCTTTCTAGTTTGTCTCTTCCTCTCTTGCTTTTGTAGAGGCAAGCTTATTTTTTGTTAAGGTGGAAAGGATTCTTCTGGTGGGGAGGTATACCTTCAGTCAAGGAGATAGTACTTTATTTTTCATGAGATGGTTTAGACACTTATTTTCTATCCGATGTGTACCACTTTGTGGGTTGTTGACAATGTGTTGTTAGTGTTTTCTTTAGGAACTTTATTTATAAGTGACCAATTACGACCTATTGTTATCCTAGTAATGCTCTAGTTACTTATTTTCAGTGTGCCTTTCATGGCCTTGATTTTTTTTACCATCATCTTTGTTGATGTGCTATTTTTTTTCTTTACACCCTTTGGGTTGTGTTATTGTTAGGGTCAGACCCCTTCTTTGGCTTCTTATTTAATCAAAAACATATTTAATATATTTTATCAATATATTTATTTAATATTATATTATATATTTAACATTAATATATATATATATATATATATATATTCTAAACATTCACATTAAATAATAATTTATATTAATTCTAGGCAGCATTACTCCCATGCAAAGGTTGGAATATTTTTTTTCACTAAGTATGACTATAGAAACAAGGAAAAAGTGCCAAGAGAAATGGCAATGGTTGTACCTCCAAATTGCAAATGACAAATAGAAGTGACAGATGAAAAAGGAAACATCTCCAAACATAAACGATATTGATAGTAACAAACATCATTAAACGTGGGACCTCCATAAAAACAACACATACTAAGTCAAGATTAGTGTGTTTTATTTAAGCATAGCCCTAGAAATTTGTGTTATGCTAGTCACATGTCTCAAGAATAACCAATAAAATCATTGTATGCAAGAAAATCATATTGCACAACTAATGCAATAGGATTGTCCCAAGGAAAGAATTGTCTCCAAAGGAATCTTCCACTAGAATAGTACAAAAGGATTACCCCAAGGAGACAATTTCAAAGGAAAACATTATGAGAAGATTACAAAGCAAAAAAGGTAAATTTTCCTAAGTAACCTAAAAAAAATGACTGTAAAATTTGACTTAGGGTGTGTGCATAATGTGTAACAAAGAGTGAAGTGTGTGCCCCCAAAATTAAGTAATTATGTATACCTCAATGGGAGCAATGACTTTAAGGTAGCATACGTGTATCCAAAAGACAAGAAAGTTTCCACTATGATATTCTCCTAGACAAAGATAAATCAAGAGAAATGAAACGCATGACAAAAAAGTACAAAGGGATCTACTAACTGTGGGGTTAGTATGCATATGTGATAACTCGTGTATACCAAGACTAATCATAATTAATTGACCTCATCCCCTAAAGGTAGTAGAACAACAAGCACAATGGAAGAAAAACACATAAGATAAACAAACAAAAAATCTTTTTGGGTCAACATTTTGGAGACCAAAAAGATAGATGGATACTACTCTTTGTATCATCCCCAAGTAGACAACACAAAGGAACATCTATAATAATAGGACATGTACGCCATAACATATACACAACATATAGAAGATTTGAGATACAAACATAAGAATGAAAAATAGGTTCAATCTATTTATCACCTTACACTAATGGAAAAATAAGGGTTGTCTAAATAAATATAAAACAATAGCATATAACAAGAAAAACATCATAGGGGAAGCACATTACAAATAAGAAAATGCATAAAATAAACCATCATACAAGAGGAGCTATTCAAGTGTATCATCTTCCAACCCTTCTTGTTGAACATTTCTTAGTAAAGGTGGACAACATGCAAGATTAGCAACGTCGAGCTTAATATATGGAGCTATTAAAAGTTCTATAAAAGGACTAGGGTATGTGCAAGATCATGGTATGCCAACTCATGATAATTTCAAATTAAAAAACAAACCAAATGACGTTGGTGGTAAAAGTGAAAGTTAAATTCAAACATGTCCAAATCGGGTATCTGATTATATTTTGAATATTCGATTTGGCTTTGGATACCTAATTAGGCTCAGGATTTTCCATGGGTTTTTGCTTTGGAATGCCAAATGTGGATGGTCAACCCAAAAAAATGTGTTTACCATATTTCCTCTGATCTCCAGACTTCGATCGTGTAGCTAACGACCTTTTTTCACCTGAATTTGATGAAACAAAAATGGTTTCTTAAAGAGATTATCAACTTTCCTTCAATATAATTTATGTCAAATTTCAATTTCAGTAAGTAATTATTACTTATTTTCTAATTGAGTTACCTCTAAAGTCCAGATTAACGAACTGATTGAAAAACAACTATAACTTTCAAATAGTTCAACCTTTTTAAAATCCAAAATATGTGTCACATTCTATGCTTTGCCTACTATAAGAAAAAAAAAGTTTTCAATTTTGTAAAGTTTAGAATTAGTTAAGGTGGTCAGACATGAGAGTTTTTTATTCTGAATAAGTTGTAGCAGAAAATTCATAATTAATTACTATTTAGTTAGAAAACAATTGCACAATAATATGTGGCACATCCAGGCATGAGTCTACTATTTATATCTAGAATCTTGTGAAAAAATATAATCATTTGATTATGATTAAGGTGGTCGGACATACATGTACTTTTTATCTTTTTCTTGAAATTTTTGTACTGTTGCATTGAAATCTAAAATTTTCAACAATTAGATTAATTTGTTTTGAGAAAAGGGCTAGTAGTTTAGAAATTGTATTCAATTTCCTAAATATTATATTCTTACAACTTTTTGACATAAGGTTGATAAGATGTTCAACTTTTTACGTCAAGTTGACTAACCCTGACTTTCTAATTTTTCATTGTCACTTAAGGCCATAGCTTGGTATACCATGATCTTGCACATACCCACCATTCTCTAATAATGAGTCACTTTGTTTGTCACATGGAGAAAGAGTTAATGCTTTGAAAAACCTAAAATATAATTCAAGAGAATCTCAATAACCCAATACATATCTTTATGCTTCTAGAATGTAAATAGTATAATCTAATTGCTATACCACTAAATAACATGAAAATCCTATCTTTCTACAAGAAAACTCAATGAAACATGAAGAAGTAAATAAAATAATCCATTCCTTTTTTACCTTAATCCTTGTAGCTCAATTTCATTGGCATCCTTCTCTTTGAATTTATAGCAAGGTGATGATCTCTCAAAACTTGAATCAACTTCCCAAAATGAGTTCAAAGGATTGGAATAGTAGGTCTTCTAAAAACTAGGATGAATATAAGATCCTAAAATGCTCATAGTTCTAATGATAATAGATGGATAATGGATATAAGATGATGGATTGATGATGATAGGAAATGCCTAATGATGATAGATATGCTCCTATATGATCAACTAATAAGCCAAAGACACACCTTACTAATTCTAATCACTCACAAATTTCTCTAAAAATGTTATAAATATCAAAATGTTAGAATAGTAATTACCTTAAAATGAAGGCCTAAGTGCTCCTTTATAGGATTTTGCAAACCAAAATCCCATGTGGAAAAATTTGAAGGCTGAGATTGAATCTTGGAGAAAGGAATTTTGAGGTTGAGTTGGTTAAAGGAATTGAGGAGGAATATGAATTAGTTGGATTGTTAGAGAGGAAATAGGAAAATGTTCCTCCTATAATGGAAATGTGGAGGTTCATATGGGAAGGGGAGACACTTGTCACATAAAAATTTGTATAGTGGACTCCTTTTATCCTCATTACTCACATTTGTGACATGTCATGGTATCACTCCACCCTAAAAATTCTTGTAAATTTATCCATGCATTGATTAGTAACAAGTGTCACACATACACCCTATGACAACATATGTTACTTGTCGTGCAATCTCTTTCCTAGCAAGTGCACACAGAAAAATTGTTAACTTGAACCTTGAACTTTTATCTAAGATTTTTTATAGGTGTTACACTTGGTATTATCAACCCATCCTTTTTGAATAATTATCTTGAACTCATCCACCCAAATGTATGATATTGGAATGCATACCCTCCTTTATTTTAACCACTTAAACAATTGTCTCCATTATCTTAGCCTTGACTCAAACTCTTATCATTTTGCATGCACTAAGAAATCCCTCTTCTTTTTATTCTATTAAATCTATCTAAAATAATTGTCGCCAAGAAAATAGACAAAAGATTCAAATACACCACTCATTATTTATTAGCTAAGATATAATAAAAAAAGGTAAAAATATTCTCACACTCTACTATCAACATAACATACATAAAGATTTAATGATCAACACATACAAATGCAACCTACTTCTTACAAATATTTGTAAATGGAAATATTTTTGCTCAATTATAATTTAATTTATGTAAAATAATATAAAGTTAAAGAAAAAATAAATTTAATAAAGTGTTAACTCTAGAACATATTTATTCCATATAAGAATCCATGATAAGGTGAATTAAAAGGTAATGATCATGGAAATGGATACTACTAATCTTCTATTTTCCTAAGTCATATTCCTATCCTTAATCTTTTTCCCATAATGGTTTTTTTTCATATATAATGTTTGTATCATGGGCAATTTTTCCCACTATAGACTAATTTTTCACCTAGAACTTATAATGATCATTCTTATACACTTGTGGAGCATTAGTTGTAGTGACTTCTCTATAGTTCAAATTAGCTACAAATTTAGCTAAATGATGTAAACACAACTAGTTTAACATGGCTTGGTATGTGATGAAGTTCCTTTGATGTCCTAATTTTCTTAATGAAATCACTACATCACTTTGAAATAGTATGGATGCAAGTTCATATAAGAAAAATAAGTTATTGGTCTCCCCATTAAATGAATGAATGAATGATTTCACTTATGTCCATGAGACCAAGCATTCTAAGGGGTTGAGAATTAGAGTCCCAAATTATCTTCAAACTCCTTTTAATGTGGGATCTTCTACTATGGATCTTGGCTAGGAGGTTAGTAATTTTTTCAATCCTTGATTCTTCAAATAATTCACTTATGGTGTAAACTTTCAAGCTATTGTTATATTAAAAGTATGGATATCCTCATAAGTTGTGCACTCCATGATAAATTTTTATTTCATCTTCACAATCCCCTTACTACAGAATATGAAAGTCTTGTCTTCCCAAACATCCTTAGATACACCTCATCTACTAATTTCCCATCGAATATGGTGTGATCTAGTCCTTAGCCATGTGCCCAAGTTGGGTTAAGTTGTTTGATGTGGTATATTTATTTCCACCTAATATGCTTTGACCACATGGAAACCTTGAATTTTGTTTATCACATATTTTATTATTTCCTTATTAGTGTTAAGACATTCATGCAAATTGATGTTCCACATTCTCAACCTTTTGTTTTTTTGCTTTATCCAACTTTCCTTCCTAAGACCTGATTCCTCTACAACTATTTTGGGCCAACAATGGATATCCATGGTTTTGACCTTGTTTGAATAATTTAATAGTCGGGCTATTGTTGATTCCCCCAACTAAAAAATTTTCTTTGACCAAAAGAATCAAATAAGTGATTTTGGTTTTGACTTTGATATGGATCATAATTAGATTCTTTCTAATCATCTCCAAGTGCAATTTGACATGTTACATCCCTAAACTTTGCAGCCATATAGAACAACCCATGTGATCATCAAACCAAAAAGGGGTTTCTTTGTTTTCCAATCCTAAAGTTCAACTTTCTTGCACTTTTTTGGAATTAGGTAAGAATCTTTCCATCCTCCCTGTATCCATTTTTCTCTATAAGACTTCTAATTGAGCTTATAAGGAAAATTAATCCCAAGATACTTGTATTCATTCACTATTTCCAATAGGTTAGCTCCAAAGAGAAAGTCAATTTGTTTCTCTTTTCTACTTAATAAAAAAATCATGACTTTTATTTTTGTGGTGTTCACTTGCATCCCTACTTCTTGGAAAAATTATTCTAGGGCCTTCAAATGTTCTCTTGACACGCCATTAGTTTTTGAAGTGAGGATAAGATTGTCAATGTATAATAGTAGCTTCAACACATATCCTACAAGCTAGATACCCTCTCATCTATTTTGCTGAGCTTATCTTTAATTTTTTCATTGGATAGTGCAAACAAATTAGGGGATAAGAACATCCATATTTGATCCCAATGTCACTACCAAAATATTTGGACATTCCTTCACTTATTTTGTTTTTCAAGGGAAATTAACTGCTTATTTATTGCATTTATATAACCTTCATTTTTTAGTACACCAATTTTGTACATATTTCTTTTTATTTTCTTTGTTCATTTTTCTCTCTTTCAATGATCTCTTGGCGTCCTTACATTCCTTATCATACCACAAGTTTTTTGCAAAAGTATTTGTATCCCCTTTCTTGGGGGCACAATCTTTTGTAAGAACTTAAGGCATTGTGAATTTTAAGAATAAATAATGTTTTGCAAAGACAACCACTAGCCTCATTGGTTTCCTTGCCCCCTATGTTATTTGTTGATCCCTAAGAGGCTCATGCTTAAATAAGAGGAGTTAAGAAGCTCTACGAGAATGAAACTAGGGTGCACCTTGTGAAGCAACCTCTATAATTTTAGAAGCCATCTCTAAATGTTGGGGGTTTGAGGAAAAGGGAAAGGATCCTTTCACGAGAAAACTAAGATAAGGGAGGTAAAATGCCATAAAAAAAGATTCTAGGATGAGGTTAAGAATGCATAAGATTAAATTTATAGAGGTTTGACCATCCTTGGTCAGAGATTCACACCTTTAACCACAAAGACACGATGTACTACAAACCATTCATTGTTGGATGGGAGAACAAAATTTGAAAGTCAAAGGAACATATGGCAACATATTTAGATCCTAGCTATGGGAAGAACCTACAAGCATTTAAATTAAGACACAAAACTCATAAGGAGTGGATAGATCCCTACACCCAAAATGAAAACTATAAGAGCACTATCTTTGAGAAGAAGTTAAACAAGAGACACCAAGAATGTGTTCTTACTTTTGGACAGAAATAGCTCCTATAAGGGTCAAGTGAAGGAAAAATAGCACCCAAAAAAAGTCTTCATGAGGAGCAAGCTATAAATGGTATAATTCATCTTTTGTGGTAGGTGTGTTGCAAGAAGAAATAAATATTAATGACCATAAATACACCTAAACAAACCAAAAATAATCACACCAACATAGGCAAACTAGATCAAACTCCTGAAATATTAGAACATGACACATTGATTGATAAAGGAAGAAAGGAAACATGGGCATAGTCCCCATAATTCATTAAGAGAAAATATGCCAAAGATTGAGAGTAATCTTTAGCATACAAATGTTACAACATACACCTTCGATCAAAAATCCATGGATTCCTTTCTTGGGAATCTAAAATCTTTGCAAATCTACCAATATTTCTTAACAAATTGAACCGCATTTTAGTGTCCAACTTAACAAAAAACCAACACTCAATACAATGTAAGCTATCAGGTTTTATAACATCCCTTGGCTTTCTCGATCATAGAATGATCATCTTTCATTTACAATCAAAAGGCATGCTGAAAAATCAAGCATAAGTTTCTCAATTTCCCATGACATGAGAAAGTGTAATCATTTTATTTGTTGTTTGTAGCATGTTTTTTGAATGTGGATGAAAGGTTAATCATGGAGAGAATATATGGAGATCATCATGGCTAAAGAAATTAACCAGCTGGATGCCTTTTGACACTATGTAAAATGATAGACATGGGTATTGTATGGGCGTTATTTCAACACCTATGTAAATTATCGTTAGACATGGGTGAGATCAGTCATGGGACACATGTCGCCTCGATGGACTTCGTTGAGGAGAAGCCTCAAGAAGAGGTTTTTAAAATCATGGCTTGTTGAAACTTATCCGATTTTCTAAGGATTTTAGGCTTCAAGAATGAGTTTGTTCTGTGAAGGTGTCCGCGAGCATATAATGTGGTCAAGCTGCCAATGGTGAGGGCAATGAAGCTTGTTAGTGTAGATAGAATCTATAATTTTTGACAACTCTCAGAGGATATCAAACTATCGAGAAAGATCTCAGAACTTTGGTTGCATAGTGAAAAATCATATCTGGTGAGTTTTGAAGGACTAGATGCTCACTTTGGGTTTTGTTGACTGGTTTTCAACGGCGAACCATTGGTTTTCAAGATCGCATCAAATTACTTCCTACAAAAAAACCAAGAGAAATAAAAAATTTCCTCATACAAAAATGATTTGAATCTATTAAACAAATAGTACAAGCCTAATATGGAAAACCTAAGTAGATGAGAGCCACAAAAAGGTCCTAGAAGGAAGAACAGAGAAAGAAGTACTACAAAAGGTTAGCAAAAACAAACAACTCTATAAAAAAAAGACAAGAAACATGGCATACCAAATAGAACAAAAAGAGAGGGAGAATTTTGGATCTGAGAGATAAGTCAATGCACTTTTTTAAGGATTTGAAACATAATCATACAATTGATAACCAATAATCTACAAACCATAGTAATCCTATAATGAGTTAATAACACCAGGAATGAAAATAACATTATCCACAGATTATTGTGTGTGCTTTGAGCTCATTATTTCCTTAATTAAGGAGGTAAAATAATTCCTTCTTTCTTGCTAGGTTATATAGGTGGGGTTTGTTCCAAAGATAACTAGATAGAGCCTTGCTTCCAGCAAGCATCCACAGCTCTGAAGGAGTAAAAAAAAATTACATCTGGGTTTATTGGTTATCTTCTATATTTAGGGGAACCTTGGAATGCAATTCAATTCCTCGTCGTTGGAATGTTTGGAAGGTCCTATTGCAAAGGCCTGGAAGATTTTTTGGCAATTGCACACTATGGAGTTGGTTTTCCACTAGAAAATGATGTAAGGGCCCTTGGTACAGTCACAAATTGAAAGACCTCAAAGAAATCTATCCAATTTGTGCAATGAGAGTCACACAATGGAAACAACAAGTAACAATCGAGAGAAAAGCAAGATCATCCTTCACATTATCAAAAAATTAATTATAAATGATCTGCAACATGCAATCTTACATTCTAGGCACACATGCCTAATTAAAAATAGAATTCGTATATGCTAACCTTCACAAGGTTATTTGACTATCCATAACTATTGAGAGATATCTCTAAAGGTCAATTACATCATCTTATAAAGCATTCTCAGGCATCAAGTCGGCCTAAAATGATTACATTTTCCAATGAGAGGAAAATGTATTACAAAATATGGGTCAAGACCCAAATCATAAGGATCACCCTCAAATAAATAAGACATGAATTGTGATCCCTCAAGTAGGTTCGCCAAAAATGAAAAAACACTGAGAAAAGAGCCACAAAGCTTCATCGATCAGGAAATTCCTCTGCGAGATTGGAAAACACAAATTGGCCATGAAATGTGAACAGATAAATCCCACCAAGAATCCACAAGATCTTAACTTCAAAGTAACTGATCGAGGTGTGAACCTAGGTGAAGGTTCAACATTATGTCAGGATCATGTCATGAGGTGTGCAACTGCCAAGGATCCAAACTAAAGGTGCATTGCAAGAAACTCAAAGATTGAACAACAGAAAAATAGAAAAGAGATATTTTGGGTTGATCCCCTAGATCTACCACAGAACACATGTCGCCCCAATGGACTTTGTTGAGGAGAAGCCTCAATTGGAGGTGTTTAAAATCTTGACCGATCGACACATGTTTGATCTATTGAGGAGTTTAGGCTTGAAGAATGAGTGTGTTTTGCGAAGGACTCCATGGGCATATAATGCGGTTGAGCTGTGGATGGTGATGGCAATAAAGCTCGCCTATGTGGATAGAATCTACATTTTTCTTTATAGCATTAAAAAAAATTCTCAAGAGTGGGACTAAAAATTCCTCTATTTTCTTGTTTCATTAAGATTTTATCTTTGGGAAGGGTTTTCCTTTTCATTTTGTGCTCTTGTTTTCCATGTTTGTTGTTTGGGGCGATGCTAAGCTTGATAATTAGAGTTGCATGATTAGATTTCATCTCAATAGTTCAATTTTGACCAATATTAAAAACTAACAATGTACAAATAAAATTCTAAGAGAAAACACACAACCCACCACACTTCAGTCATTATAAGTTTTGGAAGTGATACTACTTGAATTTTGCCAATCTCTCATGCCATTGCAAACCATACGATACAAGTTATGAAACCCTAATAATTCTACCCCAAATTATATTGCATTCCAATTCCTATCTTGTATGCTCTTTCCCAAGGCTAACCTTCTCCTTCCTCTAACTCTTATAGATCTTTGAATTTTTTGAAGCAAAGTAGCTTGCAATCAACCTAAAAGTTTGATCAGTTTTGTTATTTGTAGACATGTCTTGGTTTTCTGGGTACTCTATTTCAACTTTTATGGTTTCATACCACCTCTCTCTCTCCAAATGATTAGCATTCATCATTATACATTTAAATTACATTAAGGAATAATCATTGACTTATAATACATACTCAATCCCCCAATTCCTCACTTCACTTTTAATCACTAACCTTAAGAAAGATGAGGAATTACTTATCCATGGATATTTGGAACCATCTACGAGTAAGCTTCCTCAAAGGATTTGTGGCACATATATGCATTACCTGTTTTAGGTCTACGTCCTCAAGGACTCGTGATATACATCCTTATCTCTATCTTAGAAGTTTCCTTCAATACGGTATTACTCTATATGTGACAAAGTCAACCTTGTATATATATATATATGTATATATATGTAATACTAGTTTCATTACTATATATGTGTGTGGATATTTGAATATCTCTAACAAGACAAATTCATTATCACTATTATATAGATTTTATATATAAATGTGTGTATGTATTTACTCGTATATTTTATATAATATTTTGATTATCTTTAATAAATAGAATTCATCATCATTTGATATATATTTGTCATATGTCTTTATATATATCAATTATGTGTATGCATATTCTTATTCTTCCTTCCATATCCATTTCACCACTCATCTATATACATAATGTTCTCTGATTCTTTCTTTGTAATCAGTACGAGTCTATTTATAAAGTCTAATCTTTCATGCTCCCCTTCTTCCCTGATTTCTCTTTAATACTTACCAAGCAAATAAGTTGTGTCTCTTCTTCACAAATCTTGCCGTAGTGCCTCTTCCTTGGTTATCCATTTAGTAAACTAAAAGGTGTTTATATTAATCCTTCCAGTAGGCGTGATCATATATATATACATTATTATTTTAGTATGTAAATCGCTGAGTTTTATTTTAATTTGATCATGTCTTTTAATATGTAGATTGCATGAAACCAGAAGACATGTTATTCTTCTTGCTCAACTTCCAATAATGGCAGTGCTTGACTTCTATTTGTATCGACTCCATAATAGTTGAATCAGAAGTATATGTTACCACCGCCATGAGATGACTCTGAGTTATGGTATACTGTAATATTGATCCCATTCATATTGCAACTGTGAAATTGACTTGGTGTCTAAGAAGTTCAACAAGTACGATATATCTCTGCTAAAGCCTCCCATGAATGCATACATCGATTGGTGAAAATCGGCACTAGGATTTGGAGATTCAAAACTCTACAATAACTATTAATATCAAGGTATCCATATAATATGATCTCACAATATGAGAACCACAAATATCCTTGCCCAGTCATATGTAAATAAACGCCAATTAAATATTATATCTCAAACTCCCCATTTTAAAAATTCAACCTATAGCCCATCTATGTCATGTTCTTACCACTTGCTAGATTATTTATTCCTTGTTTGATATCTTCTACCGAGAACAGCTTTGTTGATGTGTTAACTATGGGGAGGAGTCTTTCTATTGAACCCACTCATAAATAAGTCTTGTATGTTCTAATGGTTGGGCACCAATGATATTGTTTACTATATGTTTTCTCCTTTGTTGTGGTTCATTCCAAAAAAATCTTTTGGATTTCATTTTTCAAGGGAAATTAATTCCTTTATTACATCTAGATATCTTTTTTTTATTGCATCAATTTCATATATTTCTTTTTTTTTTTTGGTTCATTATGCTCTTTTTCAATAATTTGTTGGCAATCTTACATTTTTCATCATACCACAAATTTATTGGAAATGTGTTTGTAGCCCTTTTCTTGGGGCACAATCTTTTGTGAGCACTTAAGGCCTTGTGAGTTATAAGAATAAACAAATTATTGAAAACACAACAAGTTGCCTCATTAGTAGTCTTGTTCCCTATGTTATTTTACATAGCATTAAAATTTACACAAGAGTAGGATTGAAAATTCCTCTATTTTCTTGATTCATGAAGATTTTACTTGTGGGAGGGGTTCACTTTTGTGTTTCTTCTTACTAGACCAAATCTCTAATATTAAAATCCAACAAACTACAAATAAAATTGCAAAAGAGAAAACATACAATCCACCACACTTTAGGCCATTATATGTTTTGCAACTAATACTACTTGATTTTGGCCAACCACTTGTGCCATTGTAAACCATGACATATAAGCTACAAAACCCTATTAATTCTATCCCAAAGTCTATCACACTCTCATTCCCATCTTGTGATGTTGTTTCCCAAGGTTATCCTTCTCCTTCCTCCAACCTTAAAGGATTCTTGTTGCATCTTTCTTCACTAATCAACTCGAGAGATTGATTGTGAGCTATCCTTGCATTAAAGTCACCCATTAAAACTATTTCCCCCAAGGTGTTGAACATAGAAATATTTTTTTAAGGCATATGGGTCTTTGCTATCTATTTTTTTCTCCTATAGATCTTTGAGTTTTTTAAAGCAAAGTAGCTAGCTATCTACCTAAAAGTTACACCATTTTTTTATTTGTAGTCATATGTATTAGTTATTTGGATACTCTTTCAATTTGTATTGGTCCATGCCACCTCTTTCTTATTTTTATTGTGACCCCTACAACAAAAAGTGTCATCACCTTTTGCATCATATATTTTTTCAATCAAGTGTCTAAGGGTGGTGTAATGATCAATGATCAAATGTCTTGATCTAGTAAATCCTACCAGCCCTTTTTCTCCTTTTCCCTTATTTCATGCTCAATTGGTGATCCAGTGTTCTATCATGCTCCCAAAACCTTACCTAGAAGAGGATTGACTATAACAATGTGGTAGCTAGATGGGTTATTAATATCACCACTTTTACAGATAGGAATAACCACACTAGTCGTCTAACTTGTCGAAAAGTCATCTTGAGTGATGTCATTGAACATTCTTTTGACATGAGGGGCAAGGATCTCAATTCCCCATTTTAAAAATTCAACCTATTCCCCATCTATGTCATGTTGTTACTACTTGCTAGATTATTTATTCATTGTATCTTCCACCAAGAAGAGCTTTGTTGATGTGTTAACTTTGCGGGGGGGGGAGGGGACTCTTTCTATTGAACCTGCTCATAAAGAAGCCTTGCATATTGGTGCAAGAGCATCTCGGGTCCTTGGCAATCCTGTGTCACCAAAAACAAGTTTGAGTTTTCATGTGTTGCTTGGTTTCTTCTTTGACTGAGTTGGCTCGGTAGTTGCTTGGTTCCTTCGTTAACTGAGTTGGCCGATTAATTCCCTAGTGCTCGGTTATCCTTTCTTAGCGAGTTGTTTCTTTTGGTTTTTTGTTGAGGCTGACCTATGCACTTAATTGTTGTCACAGATTTAATGTTGGTATATATCATTGGAAAGCGTGTAGACCTAAATCTGGTTGTTCCTTCCGTTAATGGTGGATTTGAAGGCCGACTTGTTTGGTAGCCTCTTGTATATATTGTAATCTTTACTTGTAGTTTAGGACATGAGCTTAGAGCTAGGAGATAGATGGCATCAGATTAGGAGCTGAAGATAGTTTCTAAATCTCTGCATATTGGAGGATTATTGTAATTAAATTATAATATCTAGCCCTAACTGGGAAGGCCTTATAGCTTGGCATGTATGAATCTATTTGATGAAATATAAGGATCTGATCTACATTCTCTCTCTCACTTGTGTGTTGTTGCTTCTGTGTGTGATCTCTGCAAGGTAGATCTAGATTAGGGTGTGCCTTTGGCCCCTCATCCTCGTCTGCCCTATGTCAGGTGGTATCCAAGTGAAGGTGAGATTTGGATCTAGGTTTGCGAATCTAGGTTCGAAGGTTCCTTCTTGTCAAACCCTAGTTAATTTTTTGTGGGGTAGAAGATTGTGATCTAGCCTACAATTGCAAAGGGTTTCAAGATGGTTCGTGGGAGGCAAGATGTGGATCCAGGATTGGTAGACATGTTGAGACAACTTGCTGCTAGATTAGAAGTTGTTGAGACAACCCAGTGTAGAGGAAGACATCTTGATGATGTTAGTGATAACGAAATTGAGGAAGAACAAGGTGATGTAGAACCTGCACCGGTGATGGATCAAGGTGAGGAAAGATTGTTGAAGGCTTTGACAAATCTAAAGTCTACACCACCTGTTAATCCTCTTGAGTATAGTGGAAAGCTCGATTTGGATGAATTGGTAGACTGGATCACCGAGATGGAAAAGTACTTTGAATATGAAAATGTCCCTGAGGAAAATAAGGTGAAAATTGCAAGCACAAAGTTGAAGAGTCATGCATCCTTGTGGTGGGAACATCTGCAATTAGAAAGAAAGAGGAAAGAAAAAGACAAAATTAAGGTATGGAATAAGATGGTAAATAAGTTGAAAGGAAAGTTTTTACCTTGTGATTATCAGATTAATCTAGTTAGGTGTATGCAAAGTTTGAGGCAGAAAGATAGCTTGGTAAAAGATTATACTGAGGAATTCTATAGATTAGATATCAAATATGGACATGATGAAGATGAAGTGAAAAGAATTGCTAGGTACTTGAATGAATTGAGAGTTTCCATCCAAGAAGAAATCAGTTTGGTCTGTGTGTGTGAATTTTGTACCTAGCTATAGACACAACACTTTAGTAAAACATTAGAGGTTAGCAAAAACTGAAATCTACCAATAATTGAAACGATGCTAACTAGGCGATTTACTGCCTTCTAGTAGGTGTGAGTATGATGTTCTTAAATTGAAATCGAGATAAGTGACAATGCAACACCTAAACGAAGGATTTGTATGCAAAGAATTGAAAAACTATATGAATGTAGATTTAATCTATATTTTTGTATTTTCTATGCAATTAGGATGAAAGAAACTATATGAATCTAAGCTATAATGTATGAAATTGAGTTTGAATGCAAATTTAATCTAAGAAATGCTATGAATGCATATAAAAATCTATGATATGAAACTATGAATGCTCAAAACAATAAATGAAAATCTCACAATAGCCTTGATTCGCAAAAGATTGATTCTTCAGTCACGAATTCGCTAGAGTGAGGATGCAATTTCCAAGTGTTGATTGTGAAGAGCTAAGCCTTGATTTTATAGAAATCTAGGGCTTTGACAATGCAAGAGAAAATCCATAAATCACTCTTGATAAACTCAGGTTTATTTTTGAGTTAACAAGAAATTAAGAATATTTAATTCATAAAATCATGCAAAAGCAATTTTTATCTCAAAATAGAGCTTTAGTTCTCTTTTTCAACTCATCATCAGATGTTGAGTTTTAGAAAGTTTACAAATTGAAATTAGAAATTGTTTTAAAGTTGACTGCTTTTGTGATTGTGCATGATTTAATATGAATTAATTTAATAAATAAAGTGATTTATTTTCTACTTAACTAATTTTTTGAATTAAAACAATTGATTTATGGGTTAATCAATTATTAAATCAAACTTTATTCCAATTAAATCATTAAATTTGACAACTTTGATTTTAAATCAATTAAATAAATATCCAATTGATTATTTGTAGGAATTTTGATTTATTGTCAAAATAAAAATAATATTAATTAGGAATAAATGCAATTAAATCTAATTAAATAATTAAGTGGCATAATTAAATTAATTAATTAATTAAGTATTCATCATATTTAATTAATCAACTTTAGGATAAATAAGATTTATCGCCAAATAATATTAAATTAAAGATAATTAGATAAATTAAGAATATTTAGGAAATATTCCCTGATGCAGAATTAAGATAAAATGAATTAGGATTTTGATAATGTGCAGATGTGCCTTAGGTTAGGACTTTGATGTCGATTTCATTTGATTTTTTGATGTAGGAGGTTAATGAACATATAGCCCATTTTTGGGGTATTACATTTTGCCCCTCTTTCAATTACTGTGTGAAGTGCAGTGGTTCAAAGATAGTCTGTGTATGATAAAGATGTTTGAAACTAATTTGTTTTGAAAGATGAACTGATTCTGAGACAGAAATCGATTGAAAAATTTAAAGATTCAAGATTTGAGATTTAGGTCCTTATTGACCAAAGATAATCTCAACTATAGCAACAATGAATCGGTGATTACGAAAAAGTGTCAAAATGCCTGATTCTAAACCTTATGATTGCGAAGAAGTGAGTGACCAATTCCAGACCTGAATGTCCTTGTATGAATCATATTGGTATCACATCCTAAACCCATTAGTTACGAGGAACCAAGGAAATAATACTAACGAACCGATGGTTATGAAAAGTTGATACAGTTTACAAGATAGATTTAGGATACCAGATTGATATGGATCTCGATGAATCTGATATGCCCCAAGAAATGAAAGATTTTCCCCAAGCAACGAGGACTTTTGATGAATCAGTAACTAGACGTGGTTGTTGTCTTGATCATTGAGAGAAAGATATTGATTTATAGATTTGATTGATGTGCAATACCATGCCCCCTTCAGGATTAAAATTGAAATCTGACAAGAAAAGTCAGTGTTATAGTTTAGAAGCATGTTAATTGATTTGAGAAGTGGTTATACATGTTCGAGAACATGTTTTGCATCGTTTCGAGGCCCTGGAGATGAAGTTTGACTAGGTTAAACCATGAGTTGACCATAGTTGACCAAGTTGAAATTTTGATAGTTTGAGATAAGATAATCAATTAAGTTCCATATTTTTTGTGAGATCCTTTTTCATTTTCTTCACCCTTCTTGACATTTTGCCAATCTCTATGTCTGTTGTGATTCTAGACTTAGCTTCCTCATATACTCCAAACCTACTGGCAGTGATGTCTATCAGTAATGCCAGCAATGCATTGATAGATTTCAAAGTGAAATCATGATTCATTTCATAACCCATCGGTGCTAGCCATTTGGTTCTACTGCCTTTATCATTGAGTGGTCTGTGCTTACCACAAAACATATGTCATCTTCAAATTTGCTCACTAATTCCCTTGGAATTCTACTTCTTTGTTGCATTTTTGTTTGAAATTCCTTGAAATATGCATTGAATTCCTTGTTCATATTGTCTCCTAGACTTTTCATCATTTCATCGATTTGAGTAGTTATCGGTTTGTTCGATTGCCAGTTTACTTTACCGATACCCGGTACATATTTTTGTAGATAGAGAAATGTACATACAAGTAGTGATCTGTACTTACATGTATTGGACTTCTTTGCCTTTATTGTCTTCATATTATCATGCAGTTGGTGTAGTAGTAGTTCTGCAAGATCAACTTGGTGATCTTTCTTCACAATTTTGTAAGCCATGTCCACGACGCTGCAGGGTACACTATTTGGTCTGCTAGATTGGAATATCTTGTAACCGATGACATGAGCTACGAATTTTACAGCTGGATCTTTGATAGTTGATATCTTCAGTGCCCTATCGTCCCATTGAACTCCAGTGTTCTTTTCTACGTCGGGACGGGACAAACTTTGAAAGGCTTTGGCTTTGTTGGTTGTATTGTACCTAATAACCCTACTGATAATCTTCTTCGTGACCTCAACAGGTTTATCTAGCCAAAATTTGCCATCATGAAATCTGCTTAGCACAATTCTTATCCAGTCATTATGGAATGATTGCGGAAAGAATGTAAAACATCGTAACCCTGACTCCTCAATCTTCTTGTATTTAGATTTAATCTTACCATCCAGTCCACAGACTTACTGATAAGCTGCAATGGTCTCAAAATCACATCACCGATCTTGCAGTGAATGTAGGCCCTAATGTCTTCTGTTAACAAAACCCTATCTGGAATACTTGAAAATGCGCCCATATCATCTATTTGTGCTGCGACCTCAAGATGAGATTTGAATTTCTCCTCGCCAAAGTGTGCCCTAACAATTAATTCTACTTCCTCCTCAATGTTCTGTGATTTGCTTGCGGTCGATGTCGATGCCATAAATTGTTTCTAGGGTTTTAGCAAACAATAAATAACCAGTGTTCGGTAGGCAGATGAAATTACTCATTATTGTCGAAGAATTATCATCAGTTCGATCTACAGTAGCTTTAAATCTGTTCTAAAAATATTTAGCTTGAACTCTTCTCTATAAAATCTCCTTTCTTTGAAATCGCAATGTAACAATGAACTCTATTTTCGCGTATTTATAGGCTTTTTGATATTCCCACTCAAACTTTGATGCATTAAATGCATGACATAACTTTTGGTACGAAATGACTGTCAGCTCGGTAATGTCTACAATATCTTTTGGTTGATTAACATAGAATTTCTTCATTGGTTTGCACTATTGTCGATTAACCTTGTATAGTGATTACTGACGGGTAACCAACTCACGTTTCTTTTTTTATTGACTATGTGACATTTGTAAACTCATACATATAAACCATAGTGCATCTTCATTCATGCAAATTTGTTATTTGCACATCATAAATAAGGAATTGTATGTAAAATGTGATCATTTAAAATGTCAGTTCCATACATACCTTTGTCAACTTAAGTGGAGGTACTGATGTCACCCAATCCAGTGGACAAGGTTTCACCGATAGTGTTACTTGACTCAGCATTCTCATTAGACGCCTTCTTCCACATTGTGTTGCTTAACTTCATAATTTCTGCAATGTTATATCCACTCTCAAATATATGGTTTTCATCTGGTGCTCGGTCTCTGCAATTCTTGCTTACATGACCGACCTTGTGACAGTGCATACATGCCATTCCTGCATTTATCCAATTTCTTGATTGCCCAATCTGACTCTTTCTGTAGCAATTTGCTACAATATGTCCATACTAACCACATGCAGTACAGTTAGTCCATGTATTGTAATCCCAAACATATGAGTTTCCTTGTCTCTTCGGTTGATATGGCTTTCGTTGTAGTTTCTCTTTAGGTGTCCAGACTTGTTTCATTTTCACCTTGCAGTCCCTTGCAGTGTGTCCATGCTTATTACAAGTATAGCATATTTTCTTCTCAGTAGTATTGTTAGCAATGTCATTCTTCTTAGCTCTACATTCATAAGCTAGATGTCCAAACTTACCACAGTAATAACAATATCCATTGAATTTAGGAATGATAGGAGGTTTACCTTGTGCTTTATTTCTACACACATTAAATGTATGTCTTGGTTTTCCATAGTGGTAACATGTCATCACTTTAGGTTTCTGAGTTTGATTGTTGTTGACTTTTTCATCTTGTTGTGATGATTCTCCTTCACCGGTGTAGCCTATACCGGCTCTACTTCTGAATCTCCTTTGATTAGTCAGGAAATCATCAATATTTTTAGAACTATCCTCAGCTATCCTCATCATTTCATTGTGTTGCTTTTGTGTCTTTATTTCATTTCTCAATTTTTCATTATCTTCTCTAAGTATTGCAACATCTTCAAGTCTTCTTGATAATTCTCTATTTACTCAGTTCATTTCTTGATTAACTGTCATCATCTTATTTGATACTTGGAAGTGACGATTAGCGAGTCTCTGTATTTCACTTTCTTTTGCTTGAAGTTGTTCAGTCATTAGTCTTCGGTCTTCAATAGCTAGATTTCGATCTTGTTCAGCTTGTCTAGCATTGTTCATGATTTCCACCATTCTCACCATTTGAGATTCATGACCAATTTGAAGTGCTTTCACTTGCACATATAGATGTTGATTCTTTTCAGATAATTCAGAGATTATGCTTTCGGATCCGTTAGAGATGCTTCCAAAGCTTGATCCAATATGATCAAATATTTCATCAATAGGTTCTTCATGATAACTGATTTCATTCTGTTGAATTGCAAGGTTCTTTCTTTCAACTAGTAATTTCTTCAGTTCTTCCTTGGCTTGTTTATACTATTCTACAAACATCTGTATTTGTATCTTTTGATTCTCAATAGTCTTGTCAAGTTTGTATCTCTCCATGACTTAGATCTTTACCCTTCAGTGGTTAGACTGTTCAACAAGAGAACTGTGCTTTGATACCAATTGTTGGAATTAGGAGAGATAGGTACTAAGAGGGGAGGGGTGAATCAATGCCTTCAAAACTTTACTTGTAGAAACCTTTCTGATCTATAACTGAATACTATGATAACTGATCAAAATAACTTGAATCTAATTGCATAAGTCAATCATCTAGTTAACTTTAAGAAAGTAAACAACATGAAATCAATATGACAATCACATAACACAAGTATTTTGGTAACACAGAAACCCTTGTAAGAAGGTAAAAATTGCGATGGGGATGACACCCATAAATTCTTCACTACTGTAGATAGAAAAGGTTTGCCTGTTAAGGCTACAAGTTTTGATCACTTCTAGTGATCTTAACCTGTTAGGAGTAACATATTAGATCAGCTAGATCTACCTAGTTATAGGATTTAATAACACTAATTGAAGTGTGTACTCGGTTAAGAGATTTATACAAAGACTGTTAAGTCTACTCAGTTAAGAGATTTATATAAAAAATTTATCACAATTGTCAGAAAGTAATAGGTAACTATCTGCTAGTTGACAACTCAATTGTTTGAAATAGATCTATAAATGCTCATCAAAATATCACCTTATCTGTGATGGTTCTCTACTCTGTTCTGCTCGGTAGCCTTCTCTGATTCTGCTCAATCTGATATCTTTTGTACTCTATTTTGCTCAGCAAACTGATTGTCTTGAAGATAGGAAATTTCTTCAAGTGCTCCGTGATTCATATATATCAGTTCAACAACCCCAAAAAATGGTGTGAACATATACAATATATAGTGTTCTATTTTGCTGCTTAAGCAAAAATTAGGTTACAAAGAATAATCATAACCCTAAGATCTATGGTGTAAAATAACCTAGATCAACTAATACAAATAAGATAATAATTGCATTTAATGAATATCTTTTACAATAAATGCTCCTTGATCTTGGTAAACCATTTTACAATCTATTGTAACCATCTGCATAGAATAATGTGTCATTTCTGATTACTATGTCATTTTCTATGATCATCAGTAAACAATGTATAATCTACTTGGTGTATACTACGATGCTCAGTGTTTACTAACCATCAGTGTCGGTGTCGCTGATGCTCGATTAACTGTGTGATGCTTGGTATAAAGGCTTTACCGACTGCTCTGTCTTGCTTCAAGTTACTAATCGACTTAATATAAGTAACCAACTGACCTGTTTACTATCCTTTGATACTAATGACAACCTTGAATGCTCAATAGAGATTAACAAAATTCTAGATTTCTGTGATGATTGAAGGTCGATTATGCAAGTAGTTAACAATATAAATGATCTCAGATTTCAATTTTGATCCTGAAAAAGGATTCTACTTGCTATTTCATTGGATGGACCTTCGTGTAAGATTCAGCTCTTGTAGTCATGTTTAGCATTTTTGGTTTTGAAGAATCGTTTGAGTGTTCAAGCAATTTGTGAGATCATGCAAAGTGCAAAATGAAATATAGAATGAAATGCAAACCTAGGACCTAGGACCTAGTCACTGATCATGTGTCGATTTGTTGTCATCATTGAACTTTTAGGTAACCGGATAAATCAATACAATGCCCACTAGTTATGAAACCATAGACATATGAATATCAATTTGTATGTGCAAGAATCAATACAACGTCCACTGGTTAGGCAACCATGGACATATGAATATTGATTTTATTTTCGGAATGTCAGATTAGATATAAGCACCAAGGCACAAACATCACAATGACCTAAATATCATGTCCATTTTAATATAGAAATTTGTATAAGCATCAGAACATAAACATTGTGATGACCTGAATACACCTTGCTTTCAAACACATCAAACAGTCAAGAGATCATTCTAAATCGAGTGTGAATTACCCGTAGTAACCCTTTATCATTCACATCCTTAAGTAAGATTGCATTTCACAATAGGAGAAAGAACTCACTCAAAAAATAGTTAGATCAAACTTCCTTGAATTTTCTGGGTATCAATGGTCGAGGTACTCATGGCCATCCAATTCGAGATAGAGGCTCTTACATACGGACACCATTTCAATCGAGAATTTCCAAAGTTGTTAGATTTTCACATACAAGAAGAAAATAAAGAAAAGATTATGCCCCCAGTCATCACTCTCTAAATCCTGTAAAGGACATCATCGAAGAGCTTGAAGGGACATAATATGAAAAAATCTCAATGTGAATCAGTAAGCATACAAGGAGATAAAAGCATGAAGCATAGATTTTTTTTAGTTTGTGTTGATGTTTGATTGCGTTGTTGTAGATGCAAAATCCTTTCTGGAGATGAGACTGACTGACTGACTCGGATGAAGCTTCAAAGGACTCTAACTGGATATGACTCATCTAAGATGTACTGGAGACCATAGGATATGACATTGATTGCCCCCAAGTTTGAACATTGATAGGATATAGACACCTTAGCTAATTGGTGTACAGACTGACTTATTGAAAATAGGAATGCATAAACAAATTGGGAGATATGTACAAACTAAAGCAAGATTGAAAGATGGGAAAGACCAAGATTGTGCTGATAGAAGGAGCATTTTGAAACAAGTGGCACCCGTTTGCCAGGTTTTCACCATCTCGGTAGAGATTCTATTTTTGCTACCAAGGTGCCTATTTCTAGGTTATCACCAAGGCACTTTTCTTTTTCTCTTTTTTTTTTGTACTTTTCATTTTTCTAATTTTTTTGTACTTTTGATATTTTTTACTTTTTTTGTGAATCATCAAGGCGTCTATTGCTAGGTTTTCACCAAGATGTTCATTTTTTTAGGACTTTTTCCAATTTTTATAATTTTTTCAAGACATTTTACCATAGACTGAATGCCTTAGGCATAGAATTTCTTCAGATGGAGAACGTTGATTGGTTCTCGGAGTTGTTCTCCTTCATTTGTTTAGAGTTGATAGGCACCAGAGCCAAAAGTAGCAGTGATTACAAAGGGACCTAGCTAGTTGGGTTCAAACTTCCCCTTGCACTCTCTATGTGATTAATTTTTAGGATTCTCTCTCAAGAGTAGATCGCCAACCTGAAATTCTCTGTGTCTGACTTTCTTGTTGTAGCCTCTAGACATTCTCTTATGATATACTCTGAGATGATCATACGCTACTTTTCTACTCTCATCTAGTAGTTCAAGTTCTTGCAACCTAGACACTCTGTAGTCATCATCAGTTACTAGACCATGCATTTTGATTCTTAGTGATGGGATTGCAACCTCAATAGGTAGTACCACTTTAGACCCATAAACTAAAGCGAAAGGTGTAGTGCCAATGAGCATTCTGATACTTGTTCTGTAGGCCCAGAGAGCTGGATTGATCATGAGATGCCAGTCTCTTCCTATTTTATTAACTGTATGGTGCAAGATTTTCAATAGATTCTTGTTTGAATCCTCTACTTTTCCATTCCCTTAAGGATAGTAGATAGATGACCAATGTTGTGTAATCTTGAATTCGGCACATAAATCATCCAAGTCTTTATTCTTAAATTGTCCACCATTATCTGTGACTATAGAATGTGGAATACCATACCGGCATATGATGTAGTTCAAGATGAACATATATATTTGTTTTACAGTTGCTTGTGTTAAAGGGACTACTTCTACCCATTTCATGAGATAATCTATAGCTGTAATAATGTGGGTATGCCCATTAGAAGAATTAGGATGTATGGATCCTATAAGATCAAATGCCCATTAATGAAAAAACCATTGTGTAGTGAAGGGGATTAGATCTCTCCCTAGAGTATGAATTAAGTTTCCATGCACTTGGCACTTTTGACAGTTCTTAGCAAACTTGATAGATACTTTCTCCATTTCCGGCCAATAGTACCCAGCCCTAATAAGTTTTTGTGCTAGTGTTAAACCATTCGAGTGTGACCCACAAATACCATCGTGGACTTCCTCTAACACACATTGAGACTCTTCCTATTCTAAACATCTAAGTAGTGTACCATCTAGACCTCATTTGTATAGATCATTACCAATGATGACATAATAGGATGCATTACGGATAAGGTATCTCTTTTCATGATGGTTAAAGGTATCAGGAATGATTTGGTCTTTGAGATAGGAGAATAGGTTTTTATATCAGGATGAATCATGACCAACAATAGTGTAGATCATGCAGGTTTTGAGGTAATCATATGCAGGATAAGATAGTGCTTCCACCAGGAACTTGTAGCGTAGCTCATGTTCAGGTTGCTGTAATAAAGTAGATAATGTTGCCATTGCATCGGCAGCCTTATTCTCAGTTCTAGGTATTTGCTCAAATGTGATAGATATGAAATATTTCTTTAGATCATCTACCATTCTCTTGTATGGAACGAGCTTTTCATCCTTCATTTGGTATACATCATTGACTTGATGGATTACAAGTTGTGAGTCTCCCTGAATGTGTAGTTCTATTACTCTCCACTCAATTGCTATTTTCATACCATTCAAAAGGGCTTCATATTCAACAATATTGTTTGTACAAGGAAATTTAATTTTGAACACCTTAGGAATGGAGTATCCTTGAGGAGTGATAAACAAGATACCTACTCCAGATCCATTCTATGTATAGGAGTCATCAAAGAATAATTGCCATTCTCTAGAAGAAAGATTCATGATAGAGGAATTTGGAAATTCCATTTGCATTGGTGTGTCATCAAACAAAGGTGCATCTACTAATTGATCAACAATAACTTGGCCTTTAATAGCTTTTCTTTCAACATATTCAATGTCAAATTCACCTAAGAGCATGACCCATTTGGCTAATCTACCCGTGAGGGCAGCTTTGCTTAGCAGGTACTTTAGTGGATCGATCCTAGCTACTAAATGCGTGGTATGAGCCAACATATAATGTCTCAGTTCTTGTGATGCAAAGATCATAGCTCGACAAGCCTTTTCAATCATAGAGTAGTTCTTTTTGTATGCCACCAATATTCTACTGATATAATATATGGCTCTTTCCTTCTTGTTCTCATCATGTTGTGCAAGCAATGCCCCCAGTGATGTATCTGTAGGGGAGACATATAAGATCAAAGGCTTCCCTTGAATAGGAGGCATCAAGATAGGAGGATTTGATAGATATTTCTTGATATGATTAAAATTCTTTTCACATTCCTCATTCCATGCAAAGATCACACCTTTATGTAATGTCTTTGTAAAAGGTTGTGATATGTCTGCTAGCTGAGATATGAAGCATCTGATAGATTGAACTCTCCCTTGCAATGTCCTCATTTGACTAATATTCTTTGGTGGTTGCATCTCCATTATAGCCTTGACTTTAGCTGGATCAACTTCAATGCCTTTCTTTGAAACTATGTATCCTAAGAGTTTTCTAGAAGTGACACCAAAAGCACACTTCTTAGGATTTAGTCTGAGACCAAATTTTTCCATTCTGTCTAGTATCTTTCTCAAGTCATTTAGATGTTCAGCTCTAATCATAGATTTTGCTAAGCTATCATCAACATAATCCTCCATAGTTCGATGCATCATGTCATGAAAAATGGATGTCATAGCTCTCTGATAGGTAGCACCAGCGTTCTTAAGCCCAAATGGCATGACATTCCAACAAAAGGTACCCCATGCACATGTGAAAGCAGTTTTCTCTTGATCCTCTGGAGCAATTTTTATTTGATTATATCTAGAAAAACCATCCATTAAAGAATACATCTCGAAACCCACAGTCATGTCCACTATCATATCAATGTTAGGTAGTGAAAAATCATCCTTAGGGCATGCCTTATTTACATCTCTAAAGTATGTGCACACTCTGATTGATTTATCTAGTTAGAAATAGGTACAATATTAGAGATCCATTCAGCATAGTCAATAACACGGATGAATCCGGCTTTTAGTAGCTTCTCTAATTCAGCTTTTACCAAGAGTGCAACATGAGGATGCATCTTTCTTAACTTTTGCTTAACAGGTTTGACGTTTGGAGCTATAGATAAATGGTGCATTATAAGATCAGGATCCAACCCTAGCATATCTGAATATTTCCATTCAAAGTTGATCTTTTTCTTCTGTTAGGAATGTAGTAAATTTTTGCTTCTCTTCTTCTGATAAAGATTGTACTACATGAATCAACTGTGGTTCTTCTGTTGTTCCCAAGCTGATAGATTGAGTGGGCTCAATTAGAACTAGAGATCTATCCTATAAATGACTTGGAAGGACATCAAATATCTCATCCTTAGGCACCTTAGAGAGGTTTTCAGTGTCAAATACATCTTTTATTTTTACTTTTGTAGGTTCTGAGACTACCACAAAGTGGTTTTCACCCACAGAACTCCTTTTCCTTTTATTCTTATTCTTATTTTTCTAACTAAGATACTTGATGTCCAACTTTGTCATGCTAATGCTCGGTTCACTAATGGAAGTCCTCATAGGCTCAACTGCATTTAGGTAGCAAGCAAGGGCATAGTCATTCGGGAAGGTATAAATACCATAGCTCAGATTTGTGGAAGTTTGGTCAAGAAGGTCAGGATGTTGGATAGTCAAAGTGGTGAAAGATTGGGAAATAGTGTTTATGGATATGGATCTATCATCATTGGTCCTAACCTGACGCTTGAGTTAAAAGGTGATATTACAACTTAAGACATTCAATTCATGAATAGGACCAATGTCATTGTGGAAGTCCACTTCAGCCATCAGTGGATCAGACTCGATAAGTTCATCATTTTTCTCTAGACTTATGTTGGGTTTAGGTGCATATTGGTGAATGACATCAGCATGTTTTTTTGTAATAAAATCATCTTCTTCTGGAATGGCTCCCCATTCATAGTCATTAGATTCTTCATCTATGCCTCTAGGAAATCTAAGAACATGAGTAAAGTCAGGATGAATACCCTAAGAAGGGTTACCCTTAGATTTTGATTTAAATTCATGCTCATGAGAATTTGTCTCAGAATAATTACCACCTTCCTCTTTGTCTATTTGATTGTCTTCGAGATTAGCTGGTTCTTGTGTTGTAACTATCTCTTGCTCTATAGTAGGTTCATGTGTTTCTACTACATTAATTCTTTTTACTAGATCATCTTCAACTTCAAGGAGGTCTTTTAATTCTTTAGGCAAATGCTCATAGGGAATGAGATCTTCAATGATGTTTGAATCATCACTATTAGATTGTTTTGTTGTTTCTCCCTTTAGTTGATTTGTTGTGGAAGGCTCAACCTATTCTAAGACATGTGGGGAGTTCTTGCTAAGACAAAAAGGCTTCTTCTTGTATCCTAGACCTATTGTATTCTTTTTTTCTCAGCCATGATGATCAAGAGGTGACAAAAGACCTTTACCCTGTAGTCCTAGAGGTCCTTTTCCAATATATCCCATTTTTGTGATCAATTTGTCTCTTGGGCCACATGACTTAGAAGGGATAATTGGTATTTTAGCATCACATTTTTTAACAACTTGAGATTTAGGTTCATTTTTGTATAGCCATGCGAGCACAACTTCATCTTCTTCAAACTCTTATTTAGATACTTGTTCCGCAACAAAATTTTCTTTATATGCCTCAAGAGGTTCTTTAGACTCTGTTTTAGACTATTTTAGAGTTTGCCCATAGGACTTAGGCGAGATAGGGAGAGATGTCAAAGATAAGACTAGCTCTATAGTATATTCTCCCATTCCATTTTCTTTGATTTTAACCTTTTTAGCAATGTCTTCCATCTTGTATGTTGAAACAACGTCTAGTTGCTTAGTGGAAGATTCTCTATTATTAGGAACAAGTTTATCAGCACTCTCTTTCAATGTATTGCAAGTTGTATATAGATTAGTTGGGATCATCACCTCTACTCCTTCATAAGGAAATTTCAAACACTGATGATACGTAGAAGGAATAGCTTTCATTTCATGTATCCAAGGTCTCCCTAGAAGGATATTGTAAGCTAAAGGTAAATCAAGAACTTGACATATAGTATCTCTGATGACATGACCTACTCTGATAGGTAGGACAGTTGTTCCCTTTGAAGATATTTCTTGCTCATCATATGCTTTGATAGTTATCTTCTTTCTAGGATCAATAGCCATTTCTGAAAATCCCAATTGTGTAATCAAGCTCAAAGAACAAATGTTTAGACTAGCACCCCCATCTATCAACACAGGTTTGACATGACAGTTTTGGATCAAGACTTCAATATGCAAGGGCTGGTTATGCAGATGACTCAAGGAGTTACCATCTTCCTCTGAAAAGGAAATGTACTATGGAGATGTAAGATGACCAACCATAGTCTGGAATCTATCTAAATCAAGGTTATCAGGAACATTGGATCCTAGCAGAGCTTTGTCTAGAATGGCTCTATGAGCTAGAGATATCCGAAGCAACTCAAACATGGAGATTTTTTCATTTGTGTGTTGGATTTGTTGAACAATACTGTATGAAGTATGCCTCATGTCTTTAGGATTTGAAGATTTAGATGTAGCCTTATGTTTAGAAGCAGATGAAAGATTGAAAGGCACCTTAAGGACATTGGATGAATCTAGTATTTGTCCTTGCAGATGTGCCTGAGCTTGTGATCGAGTAATTGCATTTGTTGATTTATTATCTCTATCTCTTCTTATAATTGTGATGACATTGCAACACTCAGATAGGCATGGTTCAACCATATTGATAATAGCATTATTTCTAGAGTAGGCATAATTGACTTTAGCACCCATGTTAGGCTGAGAAGAAGAATCTTCTTTACCATGTTTAGGAAATGGTTCTGTGAATGCTGTATGATCATTATTGCTCTTATGATTGTCAATCATGATGTCTCCTTTATCAATTTTGTCTTGTATGATGTGCTTCAAGCGGACATAGTTATTAGTCTTATGACCCTTATTGTGATGGAATTCACAGAAGTCATTCTCCCTCCACCATTTCAGTTTAGGTTTAGGATCAAAGACTTTCATCTCAGGCAAGTAGATGATTTTGTTTTCCAATAGAGTTTTCATGGTATATTCCAAGGACTCTCCAAGAGGAGTGAATTTGTGGTTAGGATCTATAGCCCAAGGTCTATAATCAAATGACTTTTTGTTAGATTTAGATGTTTTAGCTTCGAAAACTTTGATGGCTTGGGTGCCAATAGTGAGATTGAAAGTGGGTGCCTTAGATGGGGCATGAATATCATCAACAACTCCATCTATGATGATGCCTTTATTCTTATTCCAATTTTTGTTCTTGTCTTTAGAACTAGATCCAAATTTGTACTTGTCCTTTTGAAGTGATATGTCTCCTTTTTGCACAAGTACTTTCTCAATTTTGATTGCATTTTCTACCATCTTATCAAAGGATGTATGATTTTGCATTTGCAAGTGGTAGTTGAGTTCTAGAACAAGATTATTGATGAATATTTCTAGCTTCTCAATTTCTGGAATGGGTCTAGCATATAGAGAAAACTTCTTCCTCCATCTTTTGAGAAAAGTCAGAAATGGTTCTCTTGAGTATTGTTTCAGATTGCAGATGTCGATCATGGTGACCAGATGCTGGATGTTATAGGAGAATTTTTGATAAAATGGTTTGATTAAATCCTCAAAAATTTTGATAGTTGGAGACATTCTAGAGAACCAATGAATGGATGCTCCTCCAAGAGATTGAGGGAAGAGACGCATTAAGTAGGTTGGTTCATGCATGAACTCCATGGATTGAGTATAGAATTCTCTGACATGATCTTGAGGATCAGAGTTTACATCATACTTATCATACTTAAGCATTTCCACTTTTTTAGGGAATGGTGGCATGTACAAGTCTTTATCAAATGGAAAAAGGCATAGAGCTTCCATGGAGAACTCCTTAGGTTCCTTTTCTTTTTCAAGTTTGTTAAGTTTGACTTGCATGGCATGCATCTATTTCATCATAGCTGTGATTGGAGTTTCTTCCTCATGCATAATGATATCTTCAACATTAAAGTTTGGAGGAAGTTTAGCTCCTTGATGAGCTAACTCTAGAAATTATGCTTCTCTATCTTCTTTCAAGAAATGTTTCATCATTCTTTTGAAGTTATCATCATTTTGATATTGGGAAATTTTAGAAGGTGTGGGATCTTGATCCATACTATGTTGAGACTGATGTCCTTGGGACTCGTGATGTGTCCCTTCATGAGACATGTTAGGAGTTTTAGGGCTCCCTAGATTAGATCGAGGTGGAGTTTGTTGATTACCTCCATGAGTTGATGGAGGGGGTATGTAACCAGTTTTCAATCAAAGATTGCCAAGACTGTCATCTTTGTAAAGACTAGAATTGCAGAGTTGTTCAAGATTTGGACCGTTTTGAGTAGTCAAAGGTACAATGTTAAGTGCTTCTCCAAATTTCTTGTGAGAGGAAGCTCTAGTTTCCACCATTAACCTTGGGTGAAGCAAAAGAATAAGATGAAGACAACCGAAGAATGAATTGATTCAAGAGATCAAATGACGCAACCTTGTCAAGATTGAAGTGATTAAAGATTAGATCAAATGTAAATGAAGGATACTGTGCCACAGTAGTGTGGGTAGATTCCCAATAGATGGCAGGCACGAGCTCACAACACTTAGCCGTTTAGTAAAAAGATTGAATTTGAAGATAATTTTGACAAGGTTTTGACACAAGATGAATAAGACTCAAATCGATAAATCAGAAGGCTAAATTAGACTCAAGAGACCACTTTAGGAAAATGAATGGATTTGCTTCTAGTTTCTGCTCTGATCCTGACACAGCGACTGTTTTGACAGAATCTGGAAATAGGCTGTAAAAACTGGATTTTTGACAAATTTGACCAATCTTTGACAACTTTGACATCGACTTTGATACAAGTTTTGAAATTTTAGGATGACTTTTGACACCAAAAAGGATTTTTGCTTCAAATTTGAAATTTTTCAATTTTTCAGTATCAGTTTGTTTGCAAATTTTTCTATCTAGTTTTTTAAGATTTGTGTAAAAGTTTGTCTCAAGTAACCAAGTAGATATCAAGCACACAGAATAGCAAGCAAGGGGAGTAAGAAATCATCTGAAAACAATGAACAAGGGAAAAAGAAACCTTGTGCATAAACAAGCAATAGTGACTTATTGTGCTAATTACTAGAAATACTACTTGTGTATGTTCCAAAAAGTTTTTCAATAATGCACATATTCCTAGAAAATGAAAAATTTGGCCTCACTAGGGTTTGTAGTAATGGTCTAACTCTACAACTTTTGTGATCTTAAGAGGGTGAACTCCAATCCAGGCACACTGGGGTTTTGACACAGTCTAAGAATTTAATCAATCAAGAGCTACTAGGGAGATCTGACAGCCCAACAAGAGACCACACCTATGAAGATTTCCTCCACAAGGATATTTATATAGCGGTTGTTGCTACCACGATGAAAATGGCTATTACCGCTTGAGATTCCATCCACGTGGTTAACCCAATTAAGGGAATGTCCACTATGGTTAACCCTCTCTAAAGGTGACTCACAAAAGATACCATATGGAGACTAGTTCCAGATTCAAGGATCTAAGTTTCTGATACTACCCAAAAAGGGAGTAGAGCATAGTCCTCTAGCCTTTTCACTTTTAACCAAAAAAAAGTAGATAGATTAATCTGACATGCTAAGACCAAGATTATCTCACAAAGATCTATGACATCAATCGCTTATGATCTATCAACCCCTCTGGAGAGAGAAGGTATCAATCAAAAGTTGAAGACACACAAATCTAGTAGAATGTGAGACAATCTCAGTAACCTCCCTACCTACAAGGGGATCTTTCATCAAGAAGAGCTTCACATGCATGAACAAGTGAAAGAAGCCCACTCTCTCAAGATCATCTGCAAATAATGTTCATAGGGCCTAATTACTATGTGTAACAGATATGCAAAAAGCAAATCTATGTTTGTTTTAGAGCCCAAAACTGAAGTGTGAATTATGAAAGCTATAAAGGCACTCAAGCTTGACACAAGAGAGTTTGTTTTATGTCCCAAAATGAAGTGTTATCAGATGTAATAGAATACTTGAGTTCCTTGGAATGCGCTTAGTAGATTTTACCTATTTTAGCAATTTTTGAGTATTTGTCTTCTATCTTTTGTACCCACATGACGTACCTACACCTACACTTGCAAACCACTGTTATGAAAAAATTTACCTATTCTTGTACATGAAACCCAGTGTTATAAAAATCCATCAAAAAATAAACACAACTTGTCAACCCCATGTGGTATAAAATCAGGTTAGTCAAAGATAATATGTCATTTGATAATCGAAAAATTTGTTGTCATAAAAAATTAGATTCTGACCAATCTGTACTAAATCAATAATAAATTTTTGCAAATCAAAATGAAATTAATTCAAACTAATGGCAAATGAAAGCTAACTCAAATACCTTTCCATAAATATAAATTTTGGATCTGTATCATGTCATGTGTGCATGTACCAATAAAAACATCAGTCGAATTTCATAAAATCAGGTTCAGACCAGTCTTCACTAAAATTATCATAAATTTTGCAAATCAAAACAAAATTAATCCAAACTAATGGAAAATGAAAGCCAACTCAAATACATTTCCAGAAATATAAATTTTGGATCTTTATCATGTCATATGTGCATGTACCAATAAAAACATCAGTCAAATTTCATAAAATCAGGTTCAGACCAGTCTTCACTAAAATGATCATAACTTTTGCAAATCAGCACAAAATTAATCAAAACCAATGGAAATGAAAGATAACTCAAATACCTTTCTAGAAATATAAATTTTGGATCTATATCATATCATATGTGCATGTACCAATAAAAATATCAGTCAGATTTCTGGAAAAATAGCCTAGAAATTTATCACAAAACTCACAAAAATTAACCTTGTGGTCATGGGTTCAAGAAAAATGATAGAAATTTGATAGAATAGAATGGAAACCTATTTCAGGGCCCCATGGTGGGTGCCAAAAATGTGTGTGTAAATTTTGTGCCTAGCTATAGACACAACACTTCAGTAAAATATTAGAGGTTAGCAAAAATCAAAATCTGCAAGTAATTGAAACTATGCTAACTAGGCGATTTACTGTCTTCTAGTAGGTGTGATTATGATGTTCTCATATTGAAATCAAGATCAGTGACAATGCAACACCTAAACAAAGGATTTGTATGCAAAGAATTGAAAAACTATATGAATGTAGATTTAATCTATATTTTTGTATTTTCTATGCAATTAGGATGAAAGAAACTGTATGAATCTAAGCTATAATGTATGAAATTGAGTTTGAATGTAGATTTAATCTAAGAAATGCTATGAATTCATATAAAAATCTATGATACGAAACTATGAATGCTCAAAACAATAAATGAAAATCTCACAATAGCCTTGATTCGCAAAAGATTGATTCTTCAGTCACGAATTCACTAGAGTGAGGATGCAATTTTCAGGTGTTGAATGTGAAGAGCTGAGCCTTGATTTTATAGAAATCCAGGGCTTTGAGGATGCAAGAGAAAATCCATAAATCACTCTTGATAAACTCGAGTTGATTTTTGAGTTAACAAGAAATTAAGAATATTTAATTCATAAAATCATGCAAAAGTAGTTTTTATCTCAAAATAGAGCTTTAGTTCTCTTTTTCAACTCATCATCAGATGTTGAGTTTTAGAAAGTTTACAAATTGAAATTAGCAATTGTTTTAAAGTTGACTCCTTTTGTGATTGTGCATGATTTAATATGAATTAATTTAATAAATAAAGTGATTTATTTTCCACTTAACTGATTTTTTGAATTAAAACAATTGATTTATGGGTTAATCAATTATTAAATCAAACTTTATTCCAATTAAATCATTAAATTTGACAACTTTGATTTTAAATCAATTAAATAAATATCCAATTGATTGTTTGTAGGAATTTTGATTTATTGTCAAAATAAAAATAATATTAATTAGGAATAAATGCAATTAAATCTAATTAAATAATTAAGTGGCAGAATTAAATTAATTAATTAAATATGCATCATATTCAATTAATCAACTTTAGGATAAATAAGATTTATCACCAAATAATATTTAATTAAAGATAATTAGATAAATTAGGAATATTTAAGAAATATTTCCTGATGCAAAATTAAGATAAAATCAATTAGGATTTCGATAATGTGCAGATGTGCCTTAGGTAAGGACTTTGATGTCGATTTCATTTGATTTGTTGATGTAGGAGGTTAATGAACCTATAGCCCATTTTTGTGGTATTACATGGTCAAGTTGGAAAACATTGAAGAAGCTTATTAGTTTTCCTTGAAGGCTGAGGAGAAATTGAACAAAGGACATGAGCAAAGACAATGAGGTAGAGGTGGTAGATTCCCTAGAGGAAGAGGTAGATCTTATGGTGAAAACAATAGATCCGATCTAGAAAAGACAAATCTAGATAAAGGCAAGACCGAGTGGAAAGGTGAAAGTTCATCTAGAGGAAGAGGTAATAACTACCGATGTGGTTATAACAGAGGTGGTTTTTGAGGAAATTGTTACAATTTTGGAGAAGAAGGACATAGATCATTTGAGTGTACACATGCAAGTAAGAAGGTTGGTAGTAGTAGAAATGATTTGGTGCAAGAAGACTCACCGAATGAACCTAAGAAGGAAAAGAACTTGATGGTAAGGAGAGCACTTTGGAGTGAAAGTAATAAGGAAGATCTGGTAAGGAAAAGTTTGTTCAAGACCAGATGTAGAGTTTATGATCAAGTGTGGAAAGTAATCATTGATAGTGAAAGGTCAGAGAACTTGGCATCTAAGGAAATGGTTACTAAGTTGCAATTAAAAAGGTTGGAACACCCAAAGCCCTATCAAATTTCATGGATCAATGATGAGCATACACTCTTGGTAAGTGAACACTGCTATGTGAGTTTTGAAAATTGGAAAGTACTATGATAAGGTGTTATGTGATATCATGCCTATGGATTATTGTCCTATTTTGTTGGGTAGACCTTGGAAATATGATAGACATGTTATATATGATGGGAGATTGCATAAATATACCATTTGGGCTGATGAGAGAAGACAAATCTTGTTACCTTTGATTGCAGAACTTGTTAGTAGTGTTTGTACATCTCTGAAAGTTTTCTTGATGGAAGGGAGAAAGTTTGTGAAGGATTTGAAAAAGAATGATGTATGTTTTGTTGTGATTTCTAACAAACTGAGTTAGAAAATAGAGGATAGTATCCCTAGGGAGATTGATAAGTTACTCACCGAGTATAGAGAGATCATTTTTGATAATGTACCTAATGGTTTTCCACTGAAGAGAAGCATTGATCATTGTATGGATTTAATCCCTAGAGCTAGTTTACCGAATAAGGCACCACATCGGTTGACACCTACCGAGAATCAGGAATTGAACCGATAGATTCAAGAATTGTTGTAGAAAGGTTTGATCTGAGAAATTTTGAGTCCTTGTGTAGTACCAACTGTATTGGCAACTAAGAAGAATGGAGAATGGTGAATGTGTACTAATTCCAGATCAATCAACAAGATAATAGTAAAATATAGGTTTCCTATACCAAGAATGGATGACATAATGGACAGTTTGACTGGAGCAAAGTATTTTACCAAAATTAATTTGAAAAGTGGATATCATCATATTAGAATCAGAGAAGGTGATGAGTGGAAGACCGCTTTTAAGACAAAAGAAGGTTTGTATGAGTGGTTGGTTATGCCTTTTGGTTTAACTAATGCACCGAGTACTTTTATGAGATTAATGAATAAAGTTTTGAAGAAATTATTTGGTAAATTTTTTATTGTATACCTAGATGATATTTTGATATTCAGTAAGACTAGAGAAAAACATTTGTTGCATGTTAAACAAGCATTGCAGAGATTGAAAGAAGAAAAGTTGCTGATAAACCTAAAAAAGTGTTCTTTCATGCAAGAGGAGATTATGTATTTGGAATTTGTGATTTTAGCTGATGGTTTGAAAATGGATCCTGTAAAGGTTGAAGCTATTTTGAATTGGCCTACACCTGAGAATGATAGTGAGGTAAGATCATTTCATGGTTTGGCAAGTTTTTACCAAAATTTTATTAGGAATTTTAGTTCAATTTGTAATGTTATGACTGAGACTATGAGAGGAGATAAAAGAGAATTTAAGTAGACACATGGAGTTGATGAAAGTTTTGGGACTCTGAAGTAGATGGTTGTTGAATTGACTGCATTAGCATTGCCTAATTTCAGTAAGGCATTTCAAGTTGAATGTGATGCAAGTGGTAGTGCAATAGGAGCTGTGTTGAGTCAAGAAGGTAAACCTATTTCTTTCTTTAGTGAAAATTTGAATGATGCAAAAAATAAATATTCTATGTATGATCAAGAATTCTATGCTATTGTTCAAGCCCTGAAGAAATGGAAACATTATTTGATATCGAGTGAATTTGTGTTGTAGATTGATCATAAAGCTTTACAGTATTTGGGTAGTAAGAATAAGTTGAATCAGAGACATATGAAATGGGTTGAATATTTACAAAGTTATACATTTGTGATAAAACATAAGAGTGGAGTCACTAACTGAGTTGTTGATGCATTGAGTAGAAGATCTTTGATGACCGAGATGAGAATTGAAGTTCTTGGTTTTGATGACATGAGAGATTTGTATGAGTTTGATCCTGATTTTTCTGAGCCATGGAGAAAGTGCAGAGCACCTATTCAAGATCAACCAAGTGCTAAATGGGAAGACTATTTCATTCAAGGAGGTATGTTGTTTAAAGTTATTCAGTTGTGTAAACTGAGAGGATCAATGAGAACTAATTTGATAAAGGAGAAACATAGTAGTGGTTTGGCTGGACATTTTGGTGTTGACAAGACATTGAATTTGCTTAAGGAGAAATATTTTTGGCCACAATTGTATAAGGATGTTCAAAAATTTGTGAAAAGTTGTGGAATTTTTCAAGTTGCAAAGGGAGTAAGTCAAAATACCGAATTGTAAATACCAATTTCCATTCTTGAGAAACCTTGGATTGATATCAGTTTGGATTTTTTTCTTGGCTTACCGAAGACAGCGAGAGGTAATGATTCTATATTTGTTGTTGTGGATAAATTTTCTAAAATGACACATTTTATACCCTGTAGAAAGACATCAGATGCAATACATATAGCAGATCTTTTCTTTAAAGAAATTGTCAGATTGCATGGATTACCGAGGAACATCATCTCTGACCAAGATAGTAAGTTTGTTGGATACTTTTGGAAGACTCTTTGGAGAAAGTTTGGCACCGAGTTGAAATATAGTTCTACATTTCACCCACAAACTGATGGACAAACAGAGGTTGTGATTAGAAGTTTGGGTAATCTTTTGAGATGTTTAGTTGGAGACACACAGAGTAATTAGGATTCTGTGTTGGCACAAGCAGAGTTTGCATATAATAATTCAATGAATAGGAGTACTGGAAAAACACCTTTTGAGATTATAAATGGAATACAATTGAGAGGTATATCAGATTTAAGTGATATTGCTGATGAAGAAAAGAGAAGTGCTTAAGGAGTAAAGTTTTCTTAGCTCATGAAGACATTACATGAAGATGTGAAACATAAGTTGGAGAAAAGTAATCAGAAGTATAAAGACAGAGATGATAGATCAAGAAGACATAAAACTTTTTCAATTAGTGATGAAGTAATGGTTCATTTGAAGAAAGATAGATTTCATGTTGGAACATATGGGAAGCTGAAAATGAAGAAGTTTGGTCCTTGCAAGATTTTGAGAAAATTTGACAATGGAAATGCTCATGAGATTGAGTTACCTGATGACATGGATATATCACCTATATTCAACATTACTAATTTATATGAGTACCATGAATTGGATGAAGAGATGACAGTACCAAATGATTATCCTAAGAAACAGACAGAAGAAGTTGAGCAGATCTTGGAACAAAGAGTTGGCAGAATTACAAGCGGAAAATAGTATATGGAATATCTAGTAAAATGGAAGAACATACCGATTGAAGACAGTTCATGGATTTCACAATCTGAATTGGATCCATCTCAGGTTGTACTTGCTACATGATTTGGAGAATCATTTCAAATAACCCCAGGTGTCTGATTCAGAAGCATCTCGGGTCCTTGGCAATCCTATGTCACCAAAAACAAGTTTGAGTTTTCCTATGTTGCTCGGTTCCTTCTTTGAGCAAGTTGGCTTGGTTCCTTCGTTAACCGATTTGGTCAGTTAATTCCTGGCACTCAGTTATCTTTTCATAGCGCTTAATTATCCTTGCTTACGGAGTTGTTTCTTTTGGTTTTCTGTTGAGGCTGACTTGCACACTTAATTATGGTCATGGATTTAATGTTGGTATCTATCATTGGGAAGTGTGTGGACCCAGATCTAGTCATTCCTTCTGTTAATGGTGGATCTAAAGGCCGACTTGTTCGGTAGCCTCTTGTATATATTGTAATCTTTGGTTTTAGTTTAGGACACACTAGTACATTTGACCCACTTTTTAGACCAACATTTCTGACCAAGCTATAAAATGATTTTCCATGGTCAGTTTATAGAAGAAAAAATTGATTTTTTTTAAATCTATTCCTGTGTTGGTTAGAATTACGACCCTAAAGAGTGGTTGTAATTCCAGCCAACACAGGAATAGAAGTAAAAAAAAAAGTCAAATTTTATACATATATCTTGCCTCCTGCCACATTTCATTTTATTTCATTTTGGCATAGTCCATGAGAAAAGGAGTGCTAAAGGAGGTGGTATAAGGTGGGAAGTTGAACTACGTCAACACCACTCACATATATGCAAGTAAGTTCAAACCAGTGGTTGAATATCATGGAAGTGTAGACTAGTGAGCAATAAAATCTTCATTTTCTACTATTTCATTACTTGGTTTGGTGTGTTAATGAGTTATCAAGTTTTACTTGTTCCATTTCAAACCATTTTTTAATAAACTCTACTTTGCATTGAAAATTTGTACGCCTAGTATTAATTCTTGTGTTTATCCGGCTGTAACAGTCTTAAGTTTTTGTTAATATATGGAAATCCCATGAACTCTAAGGGCCCAATTCATCCAACAACTTGATCCCACATGGTTTTTGTCTGCTATTGCAATCGACTTTCATCTTGTCTGGTTGAATACATATGAAATATTCAACCTAGGGACCTAGGGCATCATTGTTGAAGAAGAAAACTAACCTTCCCAGCTCTGAGCTTTTGAACTATTATAAAGAATTGCCTTAACTCACCTTTCACATAGTGGCATTGAATCCCAATGGTGAAAATGTGAGTTAGGGCCACACCTTCCAACAAAGATTGTTTGCACGCCAAGAGCTATACAGGAACAGTCAATAAAAGGACTAAAATTCTTTGATTTTAAGACTTCAAAACAATATAATCAGTACATGGAATGATCAAAACTTATAATACCAATCAATGAATTATTTTCCTATCAATGTTTCATTTAATAGAGAGTTTAATAATATAAACACTAGACTATGTCTTCACGAGTAGAGAAGTGACTGTTTATAAAGAATTAAAAGTTTATTGCTTGGTAGTTCATTACATTGTCTTCTTCGACCATACACACCTCCACACAAGAATGACTAAAACCAAAGCATAGGATGGTCTAGGAATTTAGAAGACATCATCTATTACAAAGCAAAACAAAATATAGAACTCAAGTCCCAAAGCAAAATTGAATGGCCTAGGTGCCCTACACCAATACACCCCCCATCCCACCATCCATACCCATCCACTCATGTCAAGATCTTGTCCAAAATCATGTTGAAATATCCATTGACCTAAATCAAGATCCTTCCCTCTCACTTCCTTCGTTACATAATCACTTTTGGAGTATATTCTAAAGTTCTTGAATCCAAGCAAATGTAAGTCAATAATACCAAATATATCACGTAGAAGTCTTGTGAAGAGTCTTGGTGAGTTTAAGCCTTTTGAAGCACTTTAGAAATATTGAATACATCATTTCTTGACAACTATTTGACAAAGCAATGATTTATTCAATATTTCTAAAGTGCTTCAAAAGGGCGCTTAAACTCACCAAGACTCTTCACAAGACTTCTAATGTTTGTAAGCTATACTTGAAAAAAATTGCAAGTTTGTTGTAATTTCTTGGTAGTGATGTTGCAATTACTATTTTCCCTTGTTAACACCAAATTAAAAACTTGGAATGAAGGTTTCATATTCAACAACATTAGTAGTGCAATAGAAATGTAATTTAAAAGTTGGAAGACAATCACTATTCCTTGCCTCCTTTCACCTTCCCTACATAAACACTTATAGGCCCAGGTAATACAAGGCAAGGCTTCTCTCACAAGTCACATTAAACATAGAAAGTGGGAAAGCCTAGGAAATCATTGGTTCTTCAAGACAAAGATTGTTTTCATGCCAAGCACTCTACGGGAACAATCAATAAAAGGATTGAAATTCTTTGATTTTAAGACTTCAAAACAATATAATCATTACATGGAATGATCAAAACTTATAATACCAATCAATGAATGCTTTTCCTATCAATGTTGCATTGAATAGAGAGTTTAATAATAGAAACACTAGATTGTGTCTCCACGAGCAGAGAAGTGACTATTTGTAAAGAATTAAAAGTTTATTGCTTGGTAGTTCATTACATTGTCTTCTTCGGCCATACACACCTCCACACAAGAAGGACTAAAACCAAGCCATAGGATGGTCTAGGAATTTAGAAGACATCCTTTATCACAAAGCAAAACAAAATATAGAACTCAAGTGCCAAAGCAAAACTGAATGGCCTAGGTAGCCTGCACCAATACACCCCCCATCCCACCATCCACACCCATCCACTCATTTCAAGATCTTGTCCAAAATCATTTTGAAATATCCGTTGACCTAAATCAAGATCCTTCCCTCTCACTTCCTTCACTACATAATCACTTTTGGAGTATATTCTAAAGTCCTTGAATCCAAGAAAATGTAAGTCAATAACACCAAATATATCATTTATAAGTCTTGTGAAGAGTCTTAGTGAGTTTAAGCCTTTTGAAGCACTTTAGAAATATTGAATACATCATTTCTTGCCAGCTATTTGAAAAAGAAATGATGTATTCAATATTTCTAAAGTGCTTCAAAAGGGTGCATAAACTCACCAAGATTCACAAAACTTCTAAGTGATATATTTGGTGTTATTGACTTACATTTTCTTGGATTCAAGGACTTTATAATATACTACAAAAGTGATTATGTAACGAAGGAAGTGAGAGGGAAGGATCTTGATTTAGGTAAATGGATATTTCAACATGATTTTGGACAAGATCTTGACATTAGTGGATGGGTGTGGATGGTGGGATGGGGGGTGTATTGGTGAAGAGTCTTGGTGAGTTTAAGCCTTTTGGAACACTTTAGAAATATTGAATACATCATTTCTTGCCAACTATTTGACAAAGCAATGATGTATTGTAAAGAATTAAAAGTTTATTGCTTAGTAGTGACTATTTGTAAAGAATTAAAAGTTTATTGCTTGGTAGTTCATTACATTGTCTTCTTCGACCATACACACCTTCCCACAAATTCTAAGACTCCTCTCCCATAAAAATCATGTACAAAACTGACCAAAATCCCCTTACAAACTAATTTTCAACTTCTTCTTAACCTGCATAGTCAGTTATATGAATGTTACAATTAGTTATTCATTTGCATTGTTGTCTAGTTGACAACTAGTTGCCAACTTCAACCACTTTAATCTTTCTTGCATCATCTTTAACCGTTCAGAAGGTTTTAGGTTCCTATCCTAATCCCCTAAACTCCCTAAACCTCTACTAAACCCTCATTTAGCCCTTTAGGCCATAATTGCATAAAAAAGCAATTTTACATCTTTTTGGCATCTTTGCACTTTGAAGTGCAATTACATGATAATAATGGCATCAATGGCCATATAAAAAAATTAGATATACCTATTGGTCCTTGACCCTTACATAAATCCTTGGATCACTCAAGTGACCCCATAAATCTATACTGTGTCATAAATCTCCCATTTTGACATAGAATAAGAGCATAGTGATAGAAGATAGATCCATTTTGTGCATAACCTGAAGTCATCGTATTCCATGAGAGTGCATCTTTTGAGATTTTTTTTTTCAAACATTTCAAGGGACCAGTAGTTCTACAATTAAATCATCATAACTTTCCCATTACTTAACCATCACACATGGCACGAACTATCTTCAAACTGACAATATGTTGCATGTGTAGTACAAAACTATTAGTAATTGGAAGATTAAATGCAAATAATTACTAATAGATTAAGCATATTATTACTAATATATTAAGCATATTATTACTATGCTTAATGTTCTATTTAAATGCTAGTATATAAAGAAGACAATCAGAAGAAAATGAAGATTTGTTTGACCAATAGTCTACAAAATTAGACCTTTATTTTAAATTCATTTAACACAAAAAAAAAATTACAAAACTAAACCAATGGCATGTTTACAATAAAGAAATATAATGATAATAATATGCTGAAAATTCTATTCTGTTTAATACATGCCAAAGGACCAATCCCAATAATTCTTAAACAAACTTTATTTGATAAGATGAATTCTTAATAAAGGTCTAATTTTGTAGACTACTAGCATGAAGGAAGATTTGACCTAGCCAAATCTTCCTTGTACCACACAAAAAACTGTGTGATAACTATGTCTACTCCAACCTTAATTGTTTAAGAATTCATCATATCAGATAAAGTATGTTTAAGAATTGTTGGGAGTTCTACTAGACCTTTGTTGTAAGCATGCCATTGGTTTAGTTTTGTAATTTTCTTTTTTGCGTTAAATGCATTTAAATGGAACATTAAGCATAGTAATAATATGTTTAATCTATTAGTTAAGATTTAAAATGAAGATTTTATTGCTCACCGGTCTGCACTTTTGTGATATTCAACCACTGGTTTGAACTTACTTGCATATAGGTGTGCGGTGTCGACCTAGTGTAGCCTCCCACCTTATACCGCCTCCTTCAGAACTCCTTTGCTCGCGGACTATGCCAAAATGAAATAAAATGAAATGTGTCGGTAGGCGGGATATATGTATAAAATTTGACTTTTTTTTTACTTATATTCCTATGTTGGTCAGAATTACTTTATCTAATATGATGAATTCTTAATAAAGGTCTAATTCTATAGACTGTTAGCACAAAGGAAGATTTGACCTAGCCAAATCTTCCTTGTACCACACAAAAAATTGTGTGATAACTATGTCTACTCCAACCTTAATTGTTTAAGAATTCATCATATCAGATAAAGTATGTTTAAGAATTGTTGGGAGTTCTACTAGACCAAGACTATTTGACAAAGAAATGATGTATTCAATATTTCTAAAGTGCTTCAAAAGGGCACTTAAACTCATCAAGACTCTTCACAAGACTTCTAATGTTTGTAAGCTATACTTGAAAAAAATTGCAAGTTTGTTGTAATATCTTGGTAGTGATGTTGAAGTTACTATTTTCCCTTGTTAACACCAAATTACAAACTTGGAATGAAGGTTTCATATTCAACAACATTAGTAGTGCAATAGAAATGTAATTTAAAAGTTGGAAGACAATCATTGTTCCTTGCCTCCTTTCACCTTCCCTACATAAAGACTTATAGGCCCAGGTAATACAAGGCAAGGCTTCTCCCACAAGTCACATTAAACATAGAAAGTAGGAGAGCCTAGGAAATCATTGGTTCTTCAATACAAAGATTGTTTGCACGCCAAGCACTGTACATGAATAGTCAATAAAAGGATTGAAATTATTTGATTTTAAGACTTCAAAACAATATAATCAGTACATGGAATGATCAAAACTTATAATACTAATCAATGAATGATTTTCCTATCAATGTTGCATTGAATAGATATTTTAACAATATAAACACTAGAACGTGTCTTCACGAGCAAAGAAGTGATTGTTTGTAAAGAATTAAAAGTTTATTTCTTAGTAGTTCATTACATTGTCTTCTTCGACCATACACACCTCCCCACAACTTCTAAGACTCCTCTCTCAAAAAACTCACGTACAAAACCAACCAAAATCCCCTTACAAACTGATTTTCAACTTCTTCTTAACCTACACAGTCAGTTATATGACTGTTAAAGTTAGTTATAGGTTTTCATTGTTGTCTAGTTGTCAACTTCGACCACTTTAATCTTTCTTGCATCATCTTTAACCTTTCAAAAGGTTTTAGGTTCCTACCCTAATCCCCTAAACTCCCTATACCTCTACTAAACCCTCATTTAGCCCTTTAGGCCATAATTGCATAAAAATACAATTTTACATCTTGTTGGCATCTTTGCACTTTGAAGTGCAATTACATGATAATAATGGCATCAATGGACATATAACAAACTTAGATATACCTATAGGTCCTTGACCCTTACATAAATCCTTGGATCACTCAAGTGACTAGTCACTGTCACCACACCAGTCAATTCCTTGGTGTTATCAGTGACAAAAACAATGAAATGATAATATAAACAAGTAAAACTAATGCAAAGAAACATTTCTACATCCAAGGATCTATCAGTGGCCCTGGTGCACTCCTTAGGTCTTGTCCTTGACCTTGGCGCTCCTGCACCATGATTGGAAGGAGAGAAGTAGGGTAGGATGTGTAAGAGACCAAATTTGTAATGATTCAAATCAATAAATAAAAATAAAATTTGCAATAGTAAATCTATGCCTATGGGTATAGTCACTACAACAATGAATTAAATTGCTTATGTAAACATGTTCTTGAGTGAATAGTGATGTAAGATCATTGTCTTGTGTCAAAACCAAATAGATCAATGATCAAAGTTTTTAGATTCTGAGAACACCTATATTCAGTGGAGGCTATAAGAAGGGATATTTGTGAAGATTTGCTAGATCTCTAAAATTCTACAGAATATCTTCTTTACTGAGTTGAGGTGGGACAAAAGTAACATAGCTCTATGAAACCTTCACAAATATCCCTTCTTTGACCTCCACTCATACCTCTTCTCAAAATCTGGAAACTTTTCTAAGAAACGGGTGATGAACATGCAGATTTTCCTAAGCACTATTGGGAGCTGACCCAAAAACACATGTACTATTGTAAAAATCATCACAAGTCCATTTGTTGTCGCATCTAGTTCATAGTAATGCTTGGTCAAATCTGTATGTTTTTCAAATGTAAATGGAATACTTTGTGCTTGACATACTTAAATGAAATACACCAAGAAGTACCAAATGTGGAATGCTCAATTGTTATAATGGAAAAGCATTAGAACCATCCATTTCTAGAACTTGATTTTTATATAGTCCTAATGATTTTTCTTATTTTTTTGTCTTTTGTCCCTTTTTTATTTCCTATGTCTGTGCTTGGTGACAGGATTTTGAACATTGTTGACATACTTAAATGGAATACACAATACCAAATGATGAATGCTCAATTGTTGTAATGGCAAATCATCAGAACCGTCCATTTCTAAAATTTGATTTTGTATAGTCTTAATGATTTTTCTATAGTCCTAATGATTTTGAACATTGTTGACAAAGAGTGTTTCTTTTTGTGATTATACTCTTAATGATTTTTCTATAGTCTTAATGATTTTTCTATAGTCCTAATGATTTTTCTTATTTCTTGTCTTTTGTCCCTTTTTTATTTCCTATGTCTGTGCTTTGTGACAGGATTTTGTCACCTTCTTTTGATGGTATATTTCATTCACTCTATGTAGAATACTTTTTTATTCACTATTTTATTTTAGCTTGATATTTCTTTCATTTTTCATATACATAGAGACTACACATGCTGATAAAAAAATGAGCTATTTGATTTAGGTTTATTTTTCATGATTGTAAATGGTTAATATTTCTGATGGTACTCCTTGGTGTATTCCATATAAAAATAATCAGGTCTCTATGGTATGATAAATGTCCCTTTGCATTGAGAAAATTAGAGTTGAGAAAATGGTTGTTCAGTGATGATATGTATCTGCAGGTTGCAAACAAATCATCCTTCTTCCACCAACAAGTCATTCCATTCAAGAAAGACCATGTATGATGATATCAACCCACAACAAAATAGGGAGACAATTGCTAGATTGTGGTCTAACTTTAAAAGAAAAGGTGATGGAAAATGTTATTGTCCCTGCAAAATTTGTAAGGGCTTAAAGACTCAAAGATATCTATTCAAAATAGCCAAGGAATATTGTAGGTAACATGGTCATATTGAAGGGGGAAAAAAATTTCATCCATTGGTATGTATTTTAATAATTTATAAAATACATAAGACATGATTTGATGATGACATCATGATCATGGTTAATTTAAGGTCATCATTTTGATATAGGTCAACCACCCTGGGTTTCATGTTATGGACCATGACAATCCAGAGAATGTGGATTTCCAAATGAGGGAACATGAAGGTGTGAATATAGAAGTAGAAGGTAATGATCCCATGGAAGAAGATCATGATGATGATGTAGATGACCTTGATGTACCTATACTTGAGAAGGCATACGAGTGCCTATACAAAGGCTCCCAAAAAAATCTTCTTTTCATTGTATTATTGTTGGTGAACTTGAAGGTTATGAATGGTTTATCCAAGGTAGCAATGACACGTATGTTAAGGTATGTCATCTTTTTTCATTTTTTTGGTTGTAATTCCCTTACAGTTAACAAAGGATGAATCATGTAGCAATTAATATTTTTTATATTAACAAATTATATTTTTGGTCATAGTTTGATAGGTGAGTGTTTTTTACCATCATCAAACATTCTACCTTGCTTGTACCCAAAATTATCTACCATTATGAAAGATATCAGAATGGAGTATCAAACAATACAAGCATGTATGAATGATCATATTATATATCATAAACAACATGAATTTGCAATAGAATGCCCTGATTGTCATATTAGTAGATATCAATCAGATCGAATAACAAAAAAGGTGCGTCACAAGGTTCTTCGGTATATTCTCATTATTCTACGTCTGCAATAATTATTCAAGTACAATAGCTTGGCACAATCTATGGATTACCATGCACACAATAGAAGTCAAGATGACATTATGTGAATGCTTGCGGATGGTTTGACATTTAAAGAAATAGAGGAAACTGGGCCACACTTTAAAGAAGAACCTCGTAATCTCAAGCTTTCATTGGCAGCGGACGGTGTCAATCTATTTGGAGAGATGAGATCTGTTTACTTGATGTGGCCTATTTTTGTTATCAACAATAACATTCCTCCTTGGATGTCCATAAAGAGGGAGCACATGATGTTGGAAATAATTGTTCCATGTATTTTTTCATTTAATAGTCATTTAAATTAATATATTATAAATAATCCATCAAAATGGTCATAATAATTATGTAATGTTTTTGTTCATTCAACTAGATAAGTACCAAGTTAAAGATATCAATGTATATATTGAGCCCCTTATCGATGAGTTGACGTTGTTATGGAATGGGGTCACTATGTATGACATCTCTAGACCAATAGGACAAAGACAATTTCAATTCCATGCAATGCTTGTATGGACAATACATGATGCCCCTGGGCTAACACGTTTTTGTGGTATGTTCTCTTCTTAACACCTTTTTTTTGGTATGTTATAGTGCTAACACAAAATTAACATATTTAATCCAATTATACACGATATTGTAGGTCTTCAGACAAAGGAAAAATTTTCATGTCCATTTTGTGGTCCAAAGATGAAATCTTGTTATTCAAAAAGTTTAGGAAAGTAGGTGTTCGATGAGCATAGACAATTTCTCCACAGAAATCATAAGTACCAAATTACCAAAAAACATCTTTTCAATGGGAAAGAAGAGACTACATCAAATACATGGAGAATGACACCTCACCTATGGAAGTTGGAATACAATAAAATAAATTGCTGAGGTAACATCATTCCATCTGATGGTTTTTGTTTGAAATTTATATTTTGATATTGTGTTTTGTTTATTGATGATGTAATTGATACCCGTGAAGTTCAAGGCATTAAACAAAAACTTCCAAAAGTACTAAAAAGTTATCCTACACAATTTAGTAGGTTTTCATACTACAAGAAACTTCCAATCATGCATTTGTTTGATGCTATGCATATTGGAAAGAATGTAACAAAGACATTATGGAAAATATTGGATGGAAGGCATGACAAAGACAAAATTGTCAAAACTTGTAGTGACATTAAAGAATCCAACCATTCAATGAAAAATGTCATTTGATCAAATAACAATGGAGACCATATTGATACAAGTGCCCTTACTTGGTTATTGTCAGAGCAACAAAGCAATGCTATAAAAGAAGTCACAAAAAAATATGATTTCCGACAGGATTTGCTGTGAACATAAACAATCTCATATCAAAGAAAAGTGAATTTGTGCTAGGGATGAAAACACACAATTGGCATAAATTTATTAAGGCAATTCATGTTATTTTGTATTCACTATATATTTGTATACTACATGTAGTTTTCATTGCATTCTTTTATAAAATATTGATAAGATCATTTTACAAATATTGCAGTACGTTCTACCTCTATCTCTCCCAAACCACTTCGACAACAATGTCAAACAAGTTATATATGATCTTGGAAAATGCATGAGGTGGTTGTCATCAAAAGAAATCAATAAAGAAGATATAAAATATTGGAAGAGAAAAATTCCTCATCTTATGTGTGAAATGCAAAAGTGTCTGCCTTCAACTTTTTTCAATGCACAAGAACACTACCTCATACATCAAGTTGAGGAGATTGAATTGTGTGGACTTGTACAAACTAGGTCAATATAGATGGTTGAGAGGCACTTGAAATTTTTGAAAGGCTTGGTTCTATAGAGAGCACATCTTGAGGGTTTTATGGTGGAGGGATATATGGTATACCAGACCATGGTGTACATTAGTGAATATCTTCCTAAGTTTGCAGCAAAGATCCATGTAGATCGTATTTGGGATCCCAACTCCATTAACAAATTTGAAGGGGAGTACTTGATGGGAAAAGGTAGATTGAGGAAAGTGAGGTAAATATAAGATGTTATTGTAGTTAATTAATTCTTATAAATCTTCAATATAAGTTATTTGTAATTGGTCTATTTTTTTTATATAGTTGGTCTAGAGTGGGATGCAATACATTTGTATATTGCAAAAAATCTTGATTGGATGACAATATGGATTGAACAATGTCAACAAAATGGTTTCTCATTAACATGGGAAGGTGTTGCTTCATTGGTTAGAGAAGCCCATTGTAATGGAGATTCCAATATTACGCCAATGGTAATTGATCTAGCATATAGTTTAAGAGGTAGACAGGTACGTACAAATTTATTAATGATCATGAACCATATGTTTCATATCAACTCATAATGAAAAAAATTTCACACGCTTGAAAAATTGTAGGTCAAGCACCACAAATTTATGTACTATCATGGCCACAAGTTTCACATAAAAAAGATGGATGACACGAAGAAAATTTGTGATTCTAGGATAACTGCAGTCTTCATGGTCACTAATATATCATCTAGAAATGATATACATCCTCAACAATCTCAAAATTGATACTATGGCATCTTGGATGATATAATTGAATGCGACTTTAACTCCTTCAAATTAGTTCTATTCGTCATCAAATGGTGTAGGCTACGACTGAATCAAAACGATCCTGATAGAACTGTTATTCAACATGATAATGGATTTACAATGATTAATACAAGGTCATTTGACCCAATTAGAGATGAGCCCTATGTTCTTCCAAGCCAATGTGAGCAAGTGTTTTACTTAGAGGTTCCACATAAATAGGGTTGGTCATCTGTTGTTAGACATGATCCAAAACGAAGGCTAATAAAGTATAGTGTTATGGACGAAGAAGATATTGAAGATGATGATGAAGAAGATGGTGGTGGTGGTGGTGGTGGTGATGATGATGATAACACTAGTATAATTTGCACCTATTTTTGATGAATAATTGGTCAAATTTTCTTCCAATATTGGTTGGCTATTCGACCAACTGTTTGGTTGCTTTTTTTGAGTCGAATGTATGATAGAATGTTGGTAATGTAGAAATTTTGACATAACTCTTGGTCAAAATTCACCTTGCTATTAAGAATTCATCAGGTCGAACTATTGACCAAAATAGGTCAAAATCTTCAGACCTTTCGACCTTACTTGGTCAAAATATTTAAACCATCCGACCAGGATGCCAAACCCATGACAGAAAATTTTGACATAAATTGGTCAAAAATTAGACCAATATTTGTGGGGTTTTGACCAGAGGTCGTCAAAAGATTGAAAATAATAGAATGTAGAAGAAAAAAAATTGAAGATAAATATCCAGAGTAATCACCAACGGCATCCTGCTCGGTGATTAGTCTAGATATTTATCTTCAAGTGTTACTTTACATTAATATATATCATAATGGGTTAGAACGTGGCCTAAACCAGGGATAGCTTCATTTAGGAGAGCTATCTCCCCAAATATTCGGTAAACCCACATCAATCACACAAGCTTGAGAATAAAGAAAGAAAACACCTTCACAACTTTCTCTAAACTCTACCCTTTTTCTGAGAACGAAGGATCGTGTCAAAAGCTTTCTTTTCATTTTTATTTTTTCTCCCTTTTATAGTTTCTCAGCCATCCTCCAATTTGGTTGCCTCAATTTTCCAATCCCTGAGATTATCCCTTGAAATACAACCCACACCCAAGCCAAACTTGCCATGTTGATGCAGATGATCATTTAATCGCTCATCCACCTTATCTCGGTACCCAACAGGTCCTTTCTTTTCTCTGCCCTTTGGTGTGGTTGCTACCTTTCTAGCACTCTTCTAATCATCCAAACCATCCACCAGGATGCAACCTTAGACATAATTTGTCCAATTTGGATAGTAAGTCTAATTTAATTTGTCTGTGGACTGAGACCTTAAATTATTGAGCTTCTCTTTGTTTCGAGAATAGTTTAACATTCTCTACTTAAGAGGGCCAACCACGTGAAGGTGGAAGCTCATCTGGCCCCTCCTAGGAGCCTCTTATGACCCTTTACGACATTTTAAGACCTCTAAGATGTATTCTTAGGGATTGTAAAGGGTCAAAGGGGTTCTAGGACACAACAGCTGAGAAACATAATTGTAGGCATCATGGTCACAATTTTTTGGAGGCAACGTAATTGAGTGGTATACACAAACAATGCAAAGCAACTCCTACTCCTCTGGTTCCAAGTTGACACTTTAGGATCCAAAGACCATAGATAAGGACTAAATTTAGAGAGTAGAGGAGGGCCATAATGACCAAAATAATATAGGACAAACCTCACATTAAATGAGGCAACTGCAAACATTTTAATAGATTTTTATTATTAAATAATGAAATTTGAATATACTAGTGTTCTAAGCCCCCTCATTACATGATTTATTATTGTAAGCCCCCTCTGGCTTACGCATCTAGAAAATGAAACTACAACCTATTGGGATTGAGACAAATCTTATAAAACAACAATAGCTAAAAAGGATCACTTGCCAACATCTGTTGAATACATTTGTTAGAGGATCTTGTATTCATGAGCAAATTTTGGCAAGTGATCCTTCTTAGCTGTTGTTGTTTTATAAGGTTTGTCTCAATCCTAATAGGTTGTAGTTTCATTATCTAGATGCGTAAGTTAGAGGGGGCTTACAATAATAAATCATGTAATGAGGGGGCTTAGAGCACTAGTATATGCAAATTTCATTATTTAATAATAAAAATCTATTAAAATGTTTACAGTTGCCTCATTTAACTTTAGGTTTGTCCTATATTATTTTGGTCATTATGGCCCTCCTCTACTCTCTAAATTTAGTCCTTATCTATGGTTTTTAGATCCTGCAATGTCAACTTGGAATCGGAAGAGTAGAAGTTGCTTTGCATCATCTGGGTATACAACTCAATTATGTTGTCTCCAAAAAAATGTGACCATGATGCCTACATTTATGTTTCTCAACTATTGTGAAATCTACATATATGTTTCTCAGCTGTCATTTTTATGTGCATATTTTTTATGTGTTTGGGATGACATCTTTCTAGCCTGGGTCTGGATCCTTCGGCAATTAGCTTCATAATAATGAAGTAGATGACAAATGAGCAATTAGCTTCCCAAGAAGAATTGGGGTACGCACAGTTCATTTATGAGAATTTTCTTGGGAAGCCAATTGCTTAGCTCTCATCTGCTTCATTTATTATCAAGCTAATTGTTGAAGGATCCAAGCCCAGGCTAGAAATATGTCTTCCCATTCTGTTTAAGCCATATTCCTTGTCCTTGTCAAACTTCCTTGGTATGGTAGGCCTTCTCTCTGCAGTACTCTTCTTCAATCTTTGTTCAACGATAAGCATCTTCTTCTTCTTCCTAATTGTAGCCAAAACTTCCTTTTCATCAAGATTCAACTCCACTTCCCCCATCTCATCATCCTCGTCACCCTCAGCTACCATCCTAAGCCCTTCTTCCCTCTCCAGTTCTTCCTTCAAATAACTCATAGAGAGTAGCGTGCCATCATCCCCCCCCCCTCCTAATTTCCAAAGAACCCACCCATATTTTTCCTAGCCTCAAATCTCATCTCTGCAACCAATTTTGCATCCTCCTATGGTAGTGTCTCTAGTGGTTGCAAATCAATCTTATTACAAACTACAATAAGAGGCTTATTGGAAAACAGAGGTTTTATGTTGTGAAACATAGCTACCTGTTGCGCAATACTATAACCACAGGACCCTGAAACATCAAGGAAAAACAAAATAGCCACCTTCAAATGAGCCTAGGCAATAATACTGAGCATCTTGATGGTGTTCCTGTCCTCCAAGGGGTGGTCCAAAATACTAGGGGTATCAATAACCTGATACCTCAAGTACTTATAATCAGTATGCCCAAAAAATAGAGACTTAGTAGTAAAAGCATAAGGTTGCACATCCACATCTGCCCTAGTAATCTTATTAATAAAAGAACTCTTGCCAACATTAGGGTACCCACAGAACTCTTGCCTCACCTATTCAAGGTAAGCCAAACTCGGTCCAATTCTCTTAACAATGGTACACATCCATCCAAGTGCAGCAACCTTCAAAGATTTGTAGTGGTAAAGAGAATCCCCATATTTTATTAGCCTAACATAGTCTTTGGCCAATTTGGCAATGATATTGTGAGCAGTATTGATCTGGCCCTTGGCTAGATTGTTCCTAAAAAAAATTACAAAACTGAACCAATGGTATGTTAACACAAAAAAATTTACAAAACTGAACCAATGGCATGTTTACAACAAAGAAATAGAATGATAATAATATGCTAAAAATTCTATTCTATTTAATACATGCCAAAGGACCAGTGGGAGAGAGAGAGAGAGAGAGAGAGAGAGAGAGAGGAATGATGAGGATATTGATGCTTCGCTTAGCCATTACGATAACAGCTAAGCAGAGCATCAATATCCTCATCATTCCTCTCTCTCTCTCTCTCTCCTACTCTTGTGCTAGGTCTAACTTATATAATCAAATGTTGATCCAAACTCTCTCAATTATTTAATTAGTCTATATTTATATAAAAAGATTATATCTTTATGTAGTAATGAATTAAATTAGATTTGAATAAGATTAATAGGAGTTCACATTTTTATGGGAACGTATCATTGAATTGAGCATTAATGCCCATCTATATCTAGTGAGATGAACATAACTCATGTACCTCATGCTAGTGAGCTTGGATTAGACTAGACATTATCCAACCGCCTGTGAGGGTTGTCACTATTATTAATTTAGGCATTCTGAACTTTGGCCTTTGATCTTCAAGTACTTTATATAAATACTCACTATTTGGATAATGTCTAGTCTAATGCAAAATAGTGTATACAAGGTATCCAAGCACACTAGCATGAGGTACATGAGTTACATTCATCTCACTAAATATAGATGGGCATTAATGCTCAATTGAATGATACGTTCCCATAAAAATGTGAACTCCTATTAATCTACAAACTCTCATGTTAAACAACTACAAAATAAAGTCAACATAGTTCCTTTAACAAAACCAAAGTTAAAATTAAATTATCTCTATCCCTAAGATAAACTAAGTAGCCTTCATATATTTTATGTCAAATATTCCTTCCTTTATGGTCGTATGATATTGTTTTGATTATATATTGATCTTATTGTAATCAAATTTTGAATGTAAACCTTAATGGAAATGATAAGCCTTAAATGGTAATCATTGATAGCAGATTGGGGCCCACCTGAGCCATAAACATGAAGAGTTATTGTAAAAAAAGATGTAAACCATATATATGCACACTTGAGGCAAAGAGAAGTTATGCAATATCTATATTAAAATATTAGTTACAATATGAAAATACTAAACTGACTAATTCTTGAGCTCATCTCTGCATATGGTCACAACAAAGTAATGCGATTACAATACAGAGAAGGCATTGTAAAAATATAATTTTGGCATTTTCCCTAGCCTAACACATTTTGCACTCAAATCCCTCATCACGGATAAGTGGAGATGGGCAGATAGATGCAGATGAGTTGTCATCGACCCATCTAAAGTATATGCAACCATTATTTCCCTATGATGCCCAATCTACATTAGTTCTTATAATATAATGAATAGTATTTACATTACAAACATTAAATATATACACATTAGCAACCTTTTTTCTATTTGGGCAGCACCAAAATTGTCGTCCAGGGTTTCTCTGTGTCTGTGAAGTCTTCAACACACACTGCCCACCACCACATTAATAGTTTGGCACATTGACAAGAGCCATCAAGCCTATATCAATAATGCACCGCACCATCGTTACTACATTTCCTACATAAATATTATAACATATAATCATACATTCACCACTATTGTTCTATTATAGATTCAAGCACTTAAAAAATGTTTGCAATCAATGGTTTGAACAAAGATGTCATTCTAGGGTAGCAAGGACAATTTAACTATAGCTGAGCTAGAATTAGTCAACTTCAATACTTTCAAAACTAAAATTAAACCTTGTGTCTTCTAGCACCAATATTTATAAATTTCATGTAACATATGGCATAGTTGAAGATATGACTGTCAACTCACAATAAATAATTTTTAAATAATTTTCCCTTCAGCACATAGGCACATAACTCCATTTTAGCTCCCAAAAATATCTTTTCATTAAAATAATGAAAATTTGACATGCAAAGTCCCTAATTTATGTGCCCATTATTTGAAACTTTTTTCCATGGTTCCAACAAGCTACAACACTAAGGCGCATTGTTGATAATAGACCAATTTGCTAAGGGTAGAGTCTCAAGGTGGGGTCTTTCTATGTTCTTTTCAATCTTCATTCTAAAAAGATCAAGTTGTCTTCAATACCCATCATGTCCTTTTCAATCTTTATCATGATCAATCTACCTTAACAGAGATAACACAAAACACATTCCTATCTTTTTCATTAACTACCTAACAGAAACCCACCACAAACATTTTCTACTGCACTACATAAAGTTTGTTTTAAGAATGTAGACGATAACTGAAATTCAAGTCTTTGGCCATCAAACTTTGTAGAGCTGCTGAAATTTTATTGTATAGCAACTATGAGAAATTGATTGTTAAATGGTTGAAAAGTGATGCGAGTTCCATACAACAAATATAGTCATCAACAAATATAAATAGATATTCTAAATAGTATATGAATTTTCATGTCCATCTCACATTCAAACTCAGTGAGCTTCATTACCTCACTTAAAGTGGTTCTAAGATGTAGCAACTATGAGATAAAAAGAATTGTATAGTTGAAAACTGACAAAAGTTCCATAGAGCAGATGCAGTCTTCAAAAAATATAAAAGGAAACCCCTATTAGTAAGTGAATATGTTTATCCATCTCTAATTCAAACTAAAGTGCTACAAATCAACTTCATGGTTTGGTTTATTACTTTGGCTAGGCATCATCTTCATAAAGTTGCTAGTCAAGGTACCTAGTCAATTAAAATTTATCAAATTAACTAAAATAGTTACAAGACATCTTGAACTGGAATCCAATTCCAAGGTTTGTCTTGGAAAGGGAAAAAGAATAGAAAATCTATTTGAACATAATAAAATCTTGAATCCTTAAATAAAGTTGAACGTCTCCAACAGGTTTTAATGATTTTTGTTAGTATTTGATCTACACAAGTGGGGGATTATACAATATATATGACATGAACAGAAATGAAAGTAATAAAGTATAATGCAAAGATACATGGCATGTACATAGGCAGAGATATTTTACAATGAGCTTCTTAATCAAAAAGGTCATAACCCTGCATGGCTCATTCTATACTATAATTCATTAGAGATATTCTTATATTGAGCTATCTTATTATTTTAGTTAGATGCCTATATTATTTGTAGTGAAAACTGTCTTCCAGTTGACATCAAAAGGATTGATAAAATATACAATTTTCATCATCTTTTAGTAGAAAATAGCTACATTTCTTTAACATCATTCATAGGTATGGGATGTGCCCATAGATATTGTGATGAGGTAATTCTTTATAAACTTGATGCATCCACCAATAGTCAAAAACTTTATCGCAAAAATATTTATTAAGCCTCATTAAATGTCACCAGAACATACTGAGCTTCAATTATTGAGATCTCAATGTTCAAATTATAATTATAAAAATGTTCAAATTATAATGACAATTAGAATTTTATTTACTATTTCATATAAACATCAAGATTTGAATCAGAAATTGTTATTGCCTCTGAGTAGTGCAGAGATTTATATAAAAAATCAACACTTCTATAAATAATGAATAGTCAACAGTCTATTAAAAAAATAGCAATCCACTTGACACAATTTACTACTCCAAATAATTGGGCTTCTGTTATGTAGCTTAATTTTCCATCAATGTTAGTTTCAAAGGTGTAAGTATTAACAAATATACTATATGATAAATGTAATAAATGTCACTTAAAAATCAAGTGTATACCGCAGGGATTAGAAACTTCAAAAGCTTTTATGTCAGACATTATGGTTGGAAATGCTTTGGTAGACATGTATGCCAAATGTGGAAGAATAGACAAGGCCCGTGAGTTGTTTAATTACCCTGTTCCAAAGCTCCTATCATTAATTGCCGGTTAATATGAATAGACACGACTGGCAATGTTTCATTATCAGTTGACTAGCATCGTTTCATTATCTTACACAGTGATACGAATAACCACTAATTAGTGGTTATCGTAACACATTAACAATGTGTTATGATAACCATTAATTACTGGTTATCATGTGATCAAGCAATCAACTAAGTCGATCTTAACAGTGACTGCATAATATATATAATGTGATTGCATAATATATTAATAGTGATTGGTTAATTACCCTATTCCAAAGCTCCCATTTTGGCACAGGCAAGGAGGATGCTGGCAAAGGTTGTGGAATTTAGCTTTACACCTACCATTTGCATTTGCTTGAAAATTTATAAAGCCTTTTCAAAAAATCCATTTTGTACATAGCTCGTAATCATGGCATTCCATGATACCACATGTCTTTGATGCATTTTGTCAAAGAGTTCATGTGCCTTGTCTATAGTTCCACATTTTGCATACATGTCTACCAGGGCAGTTGCAACTACAACATCTAACAAAATTTATTTATCTTTTACCCTGTTCCAAATCTCCCATCGTTAATTACTGGTTAATATGAATAGACATGATTGGCATCATTTCATTATCGGTTGAATGGCATCATTTCATTATCTTACATAGTGATACGAATAACCACTAATTAGTGGTTATTGTAACACATTAACAATGTGTTATGATAACCATTAATTACTAGTTATCGTGTGATCAAGCAATCAACTAAGTTGATCTTAATAGTGACTGCATAATATATTAACAGTGACTGGTTAATTACCATGTTCCAAAGCTCCCATTTTGGCATAGGTAGGGAGGATGCTAGCAAAGGTTGTGGAATTTAGCTTTACACCTGCCATTTGCATTTGCTTGAAAAAAATTTAAGCGTTTTCAAGAAATCCATTTTTTACATAGCTCATAATCATGGTATTCCATGATACCACATGCCTTTGATGCATTTTGTCAAAGATTTCATGTGCCTTGTCTATAGTTCCACATTTTGCATACATGTCTACTAGGGCAATTGCAACTACAACATCTGACAAAATTTCTTTATCTTTTACCATGTTCCAAAGCTCCCATCGTTAATTACTAGTTAATATGTAGACATGACTGGCATTGTTTCATTATCTTACATAGTGATATGAATAACCACTAATTAGTGGTTATCGTAACACATTAACAATGTGTTACGATAACCATTAATTATTGGTTATTGTGTGATCAAGCAATCAACTAAGTCGATCTTAACAGTGGCTACATAATATATATAATGTGAATACATAATATATTAACAGTGACTAGTTAATTACCATGTTCCAAAGCTCCCATTTTGGCACAGGTAGGGAGGATGCTGGCAAAGGTTGTGGAATTTAGCTTTACACCTGCCATTTGCATTTGCTTGAAATTTTGTAAAGCCTTTTCAAAAAATTCATTTTGTACAAAACCTGTAATCATGGCATTCCATGATACCACATGTCTTTGATGCATTTTGTCAAAGAGTTTGCGTGCCTTGTCTATAGTTCCACATTTTGCAACCACAACATTTGACAAAATTTCTTTATCTTTTATGCTTTGATGGATGTCCACACCCTCTTCCAAAACTCCCATTTTGGCACAGGTAGGGAGGATGCTGGCAAGGGTTGTGGAATTTAGCTTTATTTACATCCACCAATTGCATTTGTTTGAAAGTTTCTAAAGCCTTTTCAAGGAATCCATTTTGTGCATATCCTGCAATCATTGCAGTCCATGATTGAGGAATTCTATTAAACAACTAATTAGTGGTTATTCATATCACTATGTAAGATAATGAAATGATGTCACTCAACTAATAATGAAATGATGCCATTCAACCGATAATGAAATGATGCCAGTCGTGTCTATTCATATTGGTATTAATAATCATTGTGTGGGCTAGGAAAGACTTACCAATGCCATATAATTGATAGGAAATAATCAATGATGCCCTAGCTCGTATAAATGGATGCCCTAGCCCATGGGTAACTAGAGAATCCAATGAACACACATTAACATGATGCCCAAGTTCACTAACATAGAAAATGCCATAATCAAATCATCCAAAGAAATGAACTCAATGCTATGGAAGAAATAGAGCATTGAGTAATGAATATCATAGTAAGATGTGCCCTTGAAATACATGATGGTATTCAATCAAGTGATCAAATGTAATGTATTCTATCAAAATGCAGAGGAGATAACGACACAATCCCTACCTCAATGAGCTTCCATTTGATAAGGAGAGGAAAAGCCAAGTTTCTAAAACCAAGCTCGAAGATCAAAGGCCCAAGTCCAGATAAAAACTGTAACCCCTATACACAGTGCCAAATCCACCCTGGCCAATGAGGTTTCGTGTGCTACCCCTTGAAAAAATTCATTGTGGTGATAATGAAATGAGTAATGAATTCTACTGCAACCCCTATACACAGTGTCAAATCTGCCTTGGCCGATGAGGTTTCACACGCTGGCCCTTGAAAAAATTCATCGTGGTGATAATGAAATGAGAAATGAATTCTTTTTTTTTAAGTTATGCCCGTGTTCATCAAAATTTCAACCTACACAGTAGTGGTTGAAATTTTGACTAACACGGGCATGGATTTAAAAAAAATGAAAGTTTTCCTTCTATAATCCGACCAACCAAAACCTTTTTATTTCATGGTCAAAAATTTTGGTAGAAAAACTAGGTCAAATGTACTAGTGTGATGATGATGAGATGGATGAAGAAGATGATCAATGACCTGATTGAAATGTACAAGGTATGTGATTTAATTATTTATATATATTTATATTGATTAGTATATATATTTAATATTAATTTATTGATTTCAATTCTAATGATTACATATTTATTGTGTTCAATTCTAATGATTACAACATATGTGATTTATAATTACCAATCTTTTGCTTATGATGCTTAATTAATTGTTGATGATACATGTATATATTTTGTTTGATTATCACCCTTTCTACAAATAGGCAATTGAGTACAGACATTGTCACCCCTTCTATTGATGATCTTGCATTCCATATATAAGGTAAAGGTAATTTTTTCATGTTTACGATCTTGCATATTGTTCATGTTGTCTTCTACGTTATTTGTAGCATATGTATCATGTAATTTTTTACTAACTTAAGATAAATGATTAACATATGCAGGAAATTTAACCCCTTTGGCGAGGATCCTACACAATGACATGGATCAGAAGGTATAAGGCAATAAATAGACATAATTTTCTTATATTCTTCTTGTTTATCACTGAGCACATATGTTATAAATAGACATATTATATAATCATATAATGTGTCGAATAATCAACGTAGAAAGTTTGTCATGTTATATTCTTCTTGTTTATCCTTTTATATGATTCCTGTTTTAGTGCCTTTCCTTCACTTTCAACTTACATTTTATATCTCCCACGTATAGACAAAGAAGAACCGTATGGGTCACGACTCTATTCAAGACTTGATTATTATATATATATTATTTAATTATTATCAAAATTCTATTTGAAGTGGGGACATGAAAATATCTCATTTGATGGATTGCAGGACCCACCAAATAGGTACTTGTAAGATCTATCTACATCGAATGAGGGAAATGTGAGAATGGTAAATGAAAGTTCTATTGTGTTTTTTGTCACTTGATGCACTTCTTGTTAAACGTCTGGTGGTTTCCTTATTTAATCACTTTGTTAGCAGTCTAGCAAGTGTCGGGGGAAGTCTTCAAGTGGGAAAAATTTGCAGTCATTTTGTTTGACACCACCTCGTGTTCCTTACTCTACCATGTGGATGAGACGTGAGACACCCTTCTTCTTTTTTATTCTTCATTTGGTAACATCCACAACCATTTTAAAAGCTGGCAGAAGGCGTTAATTTCAAGTGTTTTCTCTTTAGCCTTTTTGGTGACGTGTGTAGAAAATGGACTGTCTTTGAAGATACTAAGTAGGCCAAGTTACAGTTTTTTATTGGCGTGTCTAGGCTCTTCAACAAGATCACACAAAGGAGTTATAAAATGTGTTACATATGACTGCAGTGTTTATTATCTGGAACAATTTTTCAAAATGTGTATCTCCTCGAGACATAGTAGAAGTGGTTCTGAGCATTACCGTGTCTATCTGTTAAATGAGTAAACCGGTGGCTGCTTCCATTTTTTTTAGACATGTCATCTTCTTAAGAAGAAACTCGGACATCTTGCTAATGGGTGTGTATTATCATTTTTTAAAATGCGGTGGTGGTAAAAATTAAAGAAACAAGTGAAAGTCATGGAATTCATTTCAATGGTTATCCCATGAAGAAGAAAGATGTGATTCGTATGCAAAAAGGTGTGAGCCAACTCCCGCAAAAAATATGGAACTATGTTTGAAAATGGGAGCTCTATACTGTCGAAATAATTACTATGTCAAGCATTTCTGGAAAAGGACAAAACATCGATTACACACAAAGTTTGTTTGGCAAAACAAAAAATTAGCGGGAGAAGTTAAAAAAACCAGGCGGTGTGACCTGATGAGAGGAATGTGGAAGGGTGTGTGTGCATAGGACTGACCAGAAAAAATAAAAGGTTTGAAAATAGATGAAGACACGGCTCTATAGGGAGTACTGAAAAATGAAGTAAAGAACAAGTGAATGTTACAAGCCCGATATATGAACAGGCAGCCAGTCTCGTCTGGGTCATGAATTTTTAAAAGGAATGTAACTATTTTTTTTTTAAAGACAGAGTACACAGTAGTGGATGATTGGCTATCTTTGGTGAAAGGAAAGAAGGTGCATACAATTTTTGAGGCATCGAGTGTCAAATATGTTAAAAATTAAACATTGGCAATCAAGAACAGAGTTAGACGTATTTCTTTTGGGAGTTAAGTTAGGAGAGTGATATTTTTGAATGGAGACTGTTTCCATATCTTCAAAAATATAGATTTGAATATTCTCAATGTGGGATGAAGTCACTAAGTCTCAGTGGGAGAGCTGATTGTTTTTGAAGGTGCCTCAGTTTTCTATTTGAAAAAGAGTATCAGACCAAACCAATACACAAGGATCCTCTTCAAATGTTGTCTTAGTTTAGATGTCTTTATATTTTCTGTAAAGACTCAGAGTTCATTTTTGTCTTGATTCAGCTTAGTTCCTGATTGAAGAAAAGGGTTGTAGCCTTGTTTAGTAGTCTGGTTGAAGCCAACTTTTGTATGTTTTCTTGAAGAGTTGTAGCTCTTAATATTTTGGGTTGTAGCACATTTGAATAGTGAAGCCATGGTTTTTTAACCCATCTTGGGTTTTCCACGTGACAAAAACTTGTGTCTCTTCTCCTTGTGTGCAAGTGTGTCTTAAAGTTGTTTTTTCTGCTCTAAAGTTTAGAAATACTGATTCACCCTCTCCCCCTCTCAGCATTTCTTTGTTTTTCAAGTTCTACATGTAGTACGGCTAAAATACGGAGATCAACTAGAGGTCAAAAGATTACAAAAAAATTCAATAAACGCATGCAAGTTTTCCTTGCTAAAGGGGGGTCATGTTCTTATGAAGATGAGACCAAAGGCGACATCAAGGTGCCCTTTCGGTACACACATCTTGAGAAAGAATGGGTACCCAATGAGTTACCTCCAATTAACACTAATTTTTATGTTAACGAGAGGATATATCGCATAGCTCCATCCTCATTACATGGTTTGGGCCTATTTTCCATGGATGGGATAAAGGTATGTTACAACAAAGTTGTTGAATTGATGGAGTACGTCGGACCTTGTTACAATTACAATGATTGGATGTGGATTATTTAATATAAAAAAAGTATGTGTAGGTATGCACTGTCAGCAAATTATATACAATAGAAAGAAAATGATCAGAGTAAAAGATTTTCTATGTACATTGATGGGAGACCAAAAGTAACAGGGAATATTGTGGGTTTTATAAATAGTACGTGACTTTCCTCAACTAATAAGCAACCTAATTGCATATTTGAGGCACGTGAGGGGAATCATATTTTTGTATGTGCGATAAAATCAACAAGTGCAGGGGAAGAACTGCTAATAGATTACCATTTAAATTGCATAGATACAAACAAAGTTACTATCATGAGGGTGGTAAGTACTATATACCATTTAAACTAACCTTAAGTTTATGACTCCAATATACCATTTTATTAATAAGTTTTTTTTGCTAAGTCTATTGCTTTCAGTTCACTAAAGTTTTTATATTTAATCTTTGTCAGAGGATGATATGGATCCCCCACATGATAGAGGCCGTGGGGTTGCTCCTCCCACCCATTCTTCAACAACAGTAAACCTTATTGAAATTGTACAAATTAGATAGTTGAAAAATGCTATATTATTATGTTATTTTATTTAGGGTTTTGGAGTTATTCTGATAGTTTTACTAATATTTCTGTCACAATTTGATGTTCAAGATAGGGGGAAAGCACCTGCAACAACAAAGGCAATAGTTGTAGATACAGATGAGGATATCTCAGAAATCCCTAATATAATAAATACGGTGAAGAAAAAATTAAAAAAAGTCAATGCAGAAATTATTAGCATTTTGGAAGATGCAAATCCAACCGAGGAGATGCTCAAGTGGACAGATGAATTGATGGTGCAAGCACTTCATTTTGAAGTAAGCAGTAATGAATCTTTAGTTATAACAAAAGTTCAATAAAGGTTTATATTTTATACTCTTTTATGTTGTGAACTAAAATATGTATGTGTTCTTGTTACAGGATTTTTTTCTTTCTCAAGTACCTGGTCATGGACATCACGATGAGGCCGGTACTAGCAGAGCTCCAGCCACCTCAAGTAAAATAATCCTCAAGTTGACAAGTTACAAGGAATTTTTTCTTTGAAATATTCAAAAACTTCTTATGTCAACTCTTACTTTTATTATTTCATAATGTCTTTGCTAACAATGTATTGTTCAGGTGATCAAGTGCAAGCGAATCCTCCTAGGAGGTCAACTGATGTCCATCTGAGATTGTCGAGTGCAATGTAGGCAACAAGGGGCATGCAAACATTGACGCCTTCACAGTCTATGCCTGGTAAATCCTTGTTTTTTTTTATATTAATTTTATTTAAGCTCCCATTTCAGGAATCAAACTCGAGACCTTGATATTACAAAGAGAAGCAGCAATGACTGCACTACAGGCCAATGCCTATAAATCCTTGTTTTTTTATATATTTGGTTTTGTGTTAATTATGATTTGATAATTTGTACTTTAATCTTGGGTGCATCTCATAGTTGATTATTTTTGTGGGGTAGGAGATACACTAACATCATTTTCTACACTAGATATAGATCAGAGTACCTATATTGGTGATAATTCACCATCATTTCTTGGATCTACCTATGTTTCTAGCACGAGAGTTATGTAGATGTCATTGTTGATTGATGATAAAGAATTGATGCCTTTAAAATATCCTAAGCTTCTAGGTACTGTTTAGGCTTAGAATTGTTACCTCTATCAGGCAATAAGGCTAACAACAATTCTAACTGACAATGGAAACCTCTCCTAGCTGTGGGTAGACTATGATTAGAGAGGAATCTCTGGATTCTAGGCCGGTTCCTATAAAATATTGGCTATCACTTTACTAACCTTAAAAACTTGATGAGAAAAGGGGTAAAGGGAACTTTAAAACTTAGAAAATAAAGGTGATACACCAATGACTGATTCAGAAATCAAAAAAGAAACAACTCCAGACCTAGTTCACTATGAAATTCAGATGTTTGGAACACTTTTCACCATATAGACTAACGAATTTGATAATCAGGGATTAACCACAAATTACTAAACTCTTAGCAACATACATTTCTCAAATAAGGTTTGATTAATCAGATTTATCAATCTGGAAGGAACAATGAAACATTCACTTCCAAAATCAAAATAAAAAAAGATGAACACTTACTAAAGAAGATGGAAAGGAAAGATAATCTGAACACAAAAATGACCTGTAATCTGGTATATTTCCTTCACAATTTCTGCAAAAATGGTTACAAAAGTGGCCTGAAAAACATCTAGGAACAATACGTTCACTAAAATGCCCTCTTTTCAAAATCTGCAAACACTAGAAAGGAAAAACTTCCTTCCTAAAAAGGCCTCCAAAACCCTAATCCGGGAATCCAATACCCTTACAAAAATGCTCTAATTTTGGCCATAATTTGTGCCACAATTTTAGCATATATGCCACCTACATGGAGAAAACCATCCTCCCCTAAATTTTGGCTAAAAAAAGTTCCTTTTACAATATGATGCCAAAATTTAAACTATCTCTTTAATAAATTTGGCTTTTAAATTAAGGAATAAATCCTTATTACAATAAATTGCCCAAATTTATTTAAAAAGAAAATAAATATTAAAAAGACTTTAATATTTATCAATGCTCAAAAATCAAAACACAAATAATCCTAACCTAACCTATACATCTAATACATCTCCCAACTTAGGTAAGACTAAGTGTATGTAATAAGACATAGTGGGGAGTCAATGTGACTACCACCCACTTGCCATATACGATATCAAAGATGTACTTAGGATGCAAGGTGGCACTGTTGAGATCTTCGATGTGCAAGGTGGAACTACTCCACTGTAACCGCATTAACATCTCTGTCAGACATTTCTTGCGGATTCCAAATCATATTATGTTTCATTTTGGGCATTTTTTACTGTTGTATTTGCAAAACATAAGGGTCGAAACCCTAGTCCAGCAACAGATGAAGCTGGAAAAATGTTTCAAAAATGATGAAATCAGAGAGTTAACTATTGCAAAATGTTGGAGAGGTAGCATTTTCTGTTTGAATCTTCGAGCTTTATGAAGGAGAGAGTCTCTGTTCATCGTGACTTATGCTATTGAAACCCAGAACTTTTGCAAGAAAACTGTAAGTACATTTCAAACTTTCTGTTACATTTTTTAACAAAAACATGCCATGATTTCTGAATAATGTGTCTTCTTTTGCTGGAAACGTGGCTTTATCTCTTGTATCACCGATGCTTCACTATTTGTTAGCGTATACACATTGTCGTTTCACTTTTGTTGAATGATAAAGCACAAAATGTGCCCTCCTTTCAAAAATACATGAAAGATCTTATGCTAAAAATATGGGTCTTCTCTGTTCGAACTTCCTGTCATTGTTTTGCTAAAAACATGCCTTAATTCTCTGCATAAAATGAACCTCCATTTTCTCTTGACGTGTGTTCACTCATTGCATAAAATATGGGCTCAAAAAATGTGGCTCCTTTGTAAAATATAAGGCTCGGTTTCACTGATGAAAATATGCTTGACTTGCTGAAAATGTGAGTTCACTATTATGGAAACGTGACTTTCTTTTGCAATATTGTATGGCTTTCTTTGCTGGCTTCTAAACAGGTAGTGTCGTTTCATCTTTTGCTGAATATCATAACAAAATCATAGGGTCAAAACCCTCTCTTTGTTGTGATAAAATATCTGAAGTTCATTGTCTCTGTTATGTAATAGTTAATGTTTACTGTTCTTGTCTGGTACATACACGAACATTGCAAATACACTTACGGTTTTGAAAAGACACCAGATGGCTTCATTTTCTGCACTTTTAACTGATGCTTTATACAAAATGAGCCATAAATATTACATGATATCGGCTTTCCTATTGAAAATACTTGCTATTTGTGATTTGAACTTATCATGAATCTCTAACAGACAACCTTCATATTTGGCAATTTTGAACTTACTATTTTCCTCTTTGCTGGAAATGTACATGCGGATTTTTTCCAAAAACTCTATTGCAGATGTTTCAAATGCAAAAATATATCATTACTTTGTTTGAACAAGAAGTTCAACCCATTGTTGAACCTACTATGATTTCTCCTTGGCATGAAATCAATGTTTGAACCCTCATCTGTTGGTAACCGGCACTAAAAATGAAGTTTCAACACCAAATTTCATGCGAACAGCATTCTGGCAACTCTTTATTGATTATGAAGCTTAGTTTTTAAAACTAAAACAATCATATCCTTGCAATTTGAAAGCTCACCACTTAAAACCATTTGCAAGAAAAACGTGTTCTCACAGTTTGAAATTGTAACTCTCCACTTCAATATGCATTGAATGCTTAAGAACTTATAAAAGAACATGCACTGCAATCTGTAACACATACTCACTATTTTCTGAAGAGATATTTTGGCAATTTGATGAACCTGTACCTTATGTTTATGAATTTTGATTTTGCCAAGTGATTTTACTGTTATTTTGCAAATATAGAATATCTGATAATGTGCACTTTTTTACAGAAGACGTTTACTATTGCCACTCATATACACTTGAATTGCGCAACATTATGTTAGAAAAGACACTCTGTTCCATCATGAACATGAACTTGAAAAATTGTTATTGTTCCTTCAACATAAAACCTTATTGTTTGCACCTTGAATTCAAACCTTTCAGAAACACAATCTACATTCCATCATTTGATATTGATATGAATCCTGTCAGAAATTGAACATATGAATTGTTTTTCTTATGATTTCTGACAAGTACTAAAGAATGTGACCTATTGGCATTCTGAGAAAAATAACATTGGCATTATTGAAGCTCCTGTAGCAAAATTTTGTACACTTTCTTTCTGATACTGAATTTGTCATTTTATGATATAAAGTTCAGCAAGATATAAATGTTTTATATTCTATCAATGAAGTTCGAGCATGGGCTCGTGACACTCATCAACAACAAAATGCTTATGACTGAGGTTCAAACACGGGTTCATGACACCCAGTCATAACATTTTGTAAACATTTAATTATGACTCAATCTTGAAGTACTTGTAAAATATTCAGTATTAAAATCATTGAAAGTTCTGAAAATGTACTTTATTTGTGATTAAATCAACATCTTTTAGTGAAACAATTTTGATTCCTTTGGAAATCAGCAATCTGGAACTTCCTGTAGCAATCTGGCATGGAAAACCAACTTGTTCTGCATCTTCAAAATGACTGAAAAGTGAACCAGTCCACTGTTATCTGCAAAACACTTGTTAATTACATGCAATACCAATAAGATACATATTCTGAAAAAGGTTTCTTAATTTGGAAACATACTAAGACCCTTTCATTCAGATTCTTGATTTGTTCAAAATGAAATCACACACCACAATAGGCACTAAAAGCGAAAGGTTTCATGCTCCAAAACACGTCCCTTTAACACTTTCTTGTAGTGAGTGATAATTTTCATTTACTTGCTACATTTGTTCTTAGATTGATATGCAGATAGTAACAAATAGCTGATGTATGTAATTGTTTTCCTTGTATTGCTTAGATCCATTAGGATCTAATCATTCTTTCTTTTCTTTTTTTCAGGTGATGCTGCCTTAAGGACCGAAATGTAGATGGAGACCCGAGTATGACTTAGATGCAAGGACCTGACAGATACCAGTAGAACCAACACAAACAAAACAAGGCAATGCATGGGAACCTTTTACACATTTCAATTTTCTATTCTAATTTGCAAATTTACTCTGATTATTGAATCATGTAATATGAATCAAATGACATTTGTACTACATTCTTATGGATGCACAATGTAATGATCAATGACAAATTTTCTAATTTTGTAATAATTTGATCAATACTTAGAGTACAAAAGTAAAATTTGATAACAAATGTAGTAAGTAGATGCAAACTAACAGAACCTACAAGATAGTGTTAATTAGACAACTTGAATGTGTAAAATTCTTTTAGTACCTATTGTGTTGTGTGGTTAGATTTTGGATAACAGGTACTTTAAAATTATTATTATTTATATTGTAATATGCATTTACCTATTCACAAAAAGTTTTGGATTGATGATCCCATGACATTTTTGCAAGAAAAGATTCTTTTTATAAGACACTTTATGACTTCACATTGAAGATACTCGGGCCCACCATATGTACAAGGTGGAACATCATAAGTGAACTAACCCTATCCCACTATTTTTATTTCATATCATTAATTGGTACAGTATTTTTTCTTTCATTCAAGCTTTTTCTTTTACTATATTCAAGGTACACAACTTTAGTTAATTTTTCTATCTAACAATTTTGTGTTTTTTCTTAAAAGGTGGAATTTGCAAGACAAAAAATTAAAAGATCAACTCATTAAAGATTTACAGCATGAGTTTAGTAGTAATATTTTTGAGGAGAAGAGAATTTTAGAAAAAGCTTCCAAACATCTTAAGACTACATGAGGGACTCATATAGAAGGAGTCTCATCTAGAACCCAAAGTACAAGCTACCTTAGTCTTGTCTATCTCAGTCTTGTAAATGGTTATACTATACCTTCTACTCCTGCAGATGCTCATGGTAAAAAGGAATTTGAGAATAATGCCAAGGCCATGAATGCTATTTTGTGTGGTCTAATTGAAGCTGAATTCATTAAAGTCATGCACTGTGCTACCGCAAAAGAATTGTGGGATAAACTACATAATGCTTATCACCGTGATGACAAAGTCAGGAAGGCTAAAGTTCAAACTCATCGGGTTGTCTTTGAAAGTCTTCGCATGAAGGATGGTGAAAACATTGTTTCCTACTTTCTTCATGTTGAAGAGGTAGTCAATGCTCTGAAAGGCCTGGGAGAAACTGTTAAAGAGAAAATCATAGTTCAGAAAATTCTTCGTTCTCTTCCTATGAGACTTGATGCTAAAGTCTTTGCAGTTGAAGAAATGTAAGATTTGGACACTCTAACAGTTGACAAATTGTATGGTATCTTGACTGTATTTGAAATGAGGACTATAGTTGAAGGGTCTTCAAAAATTGAATCTACCTTCAAGGTTTCTAAAAGGAGCAAGGACAAATTAAATAATTCTAGTGATGGCTTGGATGAGGACTCCAATGAGGAAATTGCTTACCTCATTAGAAGGCTAAAAAAGGGCTTTAACAAAAGTAAAGGCAAATCTGGTTTGAAATACTTCAACTATGGAAAACTTGGTCACTTTGCCTCTAAGTGTTTATTTGATAAAGAAGATGATAGCAATGATGAAAAATAATTTAATTCCAGAAAACTAGGAGATTTGCCAAGAAGAATTGGAAATCTAAAAAGAGCAAGAAGGTGTTGTTTTCAAAAAATGGCAGCAATGATTCTTCAAGCAGCGAAAGTGATTCTCGAGTTAATGAAGTCATGTTCATGGTTGTTGATGACTTGAGCTCTAAAGAAAATGAAGATGTTGAAGATGATGAAGTGGATCTTGAACTTGAATTAATTGCACCTCTAACTGAGATAAAGAAACTAAAAAGGAAGAATCTAAATCTTGCAGATCTTCTACAAGTTGAGAGTGCTGAAAAGTTGAAGATTGCTACATCTCTCAAAGAGGCTGAAACTGAACTTGTTGATTCTAAAATCTTGAATGAAGAAGCTAAAAGGATTCGTGAGAATCTAGAAAATCAAATTCAAATAAAAGAAGAAAACATTGCCAAGCTAGAAGCTAAAATTGTTTCTCCCAGAAACATAGGTAAAACTTCTATGCTTTCCAGTGAAGAAGTGTCTTTCAAGAGTGGTAATGTTATGTTAGATGATGTTCTTGTTTCTCAAAGACCTACCAAAGATAAGAGAGGAGTTGGCATGCAACTTGATCAAAACTCTTCACCACTGGAAAGTAGTCAGCCTTCTCCTAACAAGGTAAATAAACTTTTTTCTATGGCTATTATTTTTCATGTAACTACTTTGGACATAGAGCTACTGATTGTAGAGCTGCTCCTTTTAAGAATTATTTTTAGTGTGAAAATAATGCTTTTAGAAAGTACAACTTAATTTTCTACAGTTGTAACAAGTTTGGTCATACTTCAAGATTTTGCAACAGCTATAGTGCAGATTTTTTCTACAATGTTGAACCAAAAAGAAGGACAAAAGTGACCAAAGTTTGGAGAAGAAAAGTTCAAGAGACACCTCTTAAAGCTCTTTTTGTTCAAACAACTCTTCTAGCCAACAGTGAGAAGGATATTTGGTATGTAGACAGTGGCTGCTCCAGACACATGACAGGTGATTTAAGTAAGTTTCATACTCTCAAGAAAATGAAAGGTGGAAAGGTTATATTTGGAGGTAGCTCTTCTACAAAGGTTGATGGTATATGTACTATCTTAATTAATAATGATGAAACCATTTTTGAGAATGTTCTTTATGTTGAAGGTTTGAAACACAATCTGCTACGTGTAATTCAGCTATGTGACCAAGGGTATGATCTTAGTTTTAACTCAAATTCTTGCACTATTAAAAAGGGAATTGACGTCATAGCTAAAGCAACTAGAGCATAAAATAATCTCTATATTCTTGATGATTCTAATGATGAGACCTATTATTTGAGCAAGGTAGAGGATGCTTGGCTTTGGCACAAGTGTTTTGGGCATGTGAATTTTGATAATCTTATCAAAATCAGTAAAAAGGAAGATGTAAGAGATATGCCAATGATAGAGAAACCAACTGATGTTGTTTGCAAAAATTGTCAAGAGAGAAAACAAACCAGAGCTTCCTTCAAACCAAAAGATCATTTCAGTAGTAAGCCACTTGAGCTTGTTCATATGGATCTTTGTGGACCAACTAGGACAACAAGTCTTCAAGGTGAAAAATACTTTATGCTTTATTATTGATGATTTTTCTCGTATGACTTGGGTTACTTTTCTAAAAGAAAAATCAGAGGCTCTAGAGAAGTTTAAGATTTTAAAAAATCTAGTTGAAAATGAAATGGATGTGAAAATTAAATGCTTACATTTTGATAATGGGGGAGAATTCACTTCAAATGATTTTGTTAAGTTTTGTGAGCAACATGGAATCAAGAAACAAGTTTCATCCCCAAGAACACCACAACAAAATGGTGTTGTGGAAATAAAAAAATAGAACTGTTCAAGAAATGGCACATTGCTTGATGAATGAAAGAAAAGTGAAAGATGTATTTTGCAGAGAGGTTATCCACACAACAATCTACATTCAGAATAGAACCTTGTTGAGACCCAAGTTTAATAAGACTCCTTATGAACTTTGGAAAGGTAAACCATCACCTATTAAGTACTTTAAAATTTTTGGGAGTCCATGCTACATTAGGAGAGATGAAGATAATTTTGATAAGTTTGAATGTAGATCTGATGAGGGAATTTTTCTTGGCTATTCCTCTAAAATTAAAGCATTTAAATGCTACAATAAAAAGTTGCATAAATTAATAGAAAGTGCTAATGTTAAGATTCATGAGGTTACTAATGAATTTGGTGAGAATGATGACAGCCCTGAAGAAGAAAAAACTCAAACCAACATTATTGTACCTTCTTCTCCTCTTCTTATTTAAGTTGTAACAACTAGCAAAAGTAGTGAGAATGACAAAGGTAAAGCTCAATCTTCTCATGAAGAAACTATCACTACTTCTAATGATTTTGGAAATTCACATGATAATTTTAGGTATGATTCTCAAGGTGATCATGATGCTTCTAACTTCAAAACTCCCTCAAAGTTTGTTCAAAAAAATCACCCTATTGATCAAGTTATAGATGATAGAAGAATTAGGAATACTAGGCAAAATGTTAACTATTTTGAGGATGATGACTTCTCACTTATTTCCATGATTGAGCCTAAGTGTTATGAAGAGGCAATTGTAGATGAGCATTGGGTGGCTGCTATGAAAGAGGAGTTAGAGAAAATTAAAAAGAGAAATACTTGGGAGCTTGTGTCAAGACCCATTAACAAAAATGTGATAGGTATAAAATGGGTATTCCGCAACAAGGTAAATCAAGATGGTAAGATCATTAGAAACAAGGCTTGTTTATTTTGCAAGGGTTATTCTCAAATTGAAGGTGTGGATTTTAGTGAGACCTTTGCACTGGTTGCAAGATTAGAAGCAATCAGAATTTTTTTTGCATTGCTTCCTTTAAAGGTTTTAAAGTATTTCAAATCAATTTTAAATTTGTCTTTTTAAATGGAGATTTTGTTGAAGAAATCTATGTTGAACAATCGGAAGGCCTTATTTTTAACAATGTGGATTGTGTGTGCAAGTTAAAAAAGGCTCTTTATGGATTCAAACAAGCTCCTAGAGCTTGGCATGATAGGTGGGATAATTACTTGCAGTCGTAGGGCTTCAAAAAGGGATATGTAGACAGCAACTTGTATGCCAAAGAGGAAGGTAACAACATTCTCATTGTTGTGGTTTATGTAGATGGTCTGATTTTTAGTAGTGACAATGTCAAAATGTCTAAGACATTTGCTGCTTGTATGAAAGATGAATTCAAAATGTCTATGATGGGTGAATTAACTTACTTTCTTGGGCTGCAAATTAATCAATCTTCTAAAGGTGTTTTCATTTCCCAAGCTAAGTATGTTAGAGATTTTCTTAAGAGATTTAAAATGGAAGATTGTAATTCGGTTAGCACTCCTATGGAAACCAGATGTAAACTAAGGATGATGTGTCTCCTTCCATTGATCAGACTTTTTATAGATCTATGGTAGGGAGTTTTCTGTTTGTTACGGCCACTAGACCAGATATTATGCAGGTTGTTGGCTATGTTTCTAGATTTCAAGCATCTCCAAAGCAAACACATGTTCAAGCTATTAAGAGAATTTTTAAATATTTGAAAGGTATTGTTGACCTTGGTCTTTTGTTCCCAAAGAGTTCTGATTTCTCTCTTACAGCCTATACAAATGCAGATTGGGGTGGTTCTGTGGATGATAAGAAAAGTACCAGTGGGTGTACCTTCTTTTTGGGTGGCTGTTTGGTCTCATGGATTAGCAAAAAATAGTCTTGCACTTCTTTATCCACTATTGAAGCTGAATATATTGCAGCAGTCTCATGTTGCACTCAGGTAATTTGGATGAAGAATATTTTATGTGACTATAAGCTTGAGTTTACTAATCCTATTTGTATTTTTTGTGACAACACAAGCACCATTGATATCTCGAGAAATCCAGTGATTCATTCTCGCACTAAGCACATTCCAATAAAATATCACTATCTGAAGGATCAAGTTGCTAATAATATGATAAAGCTGAACTATGTTTGTTCCAAAGAACAAGTTGCTGATGTGTTCACTAAACCTTTACCCTGAGATCGCTTTGAGTATCTTTAAAGCAAGCTTGGTGTTTTTCACCACAATGAAAGATTTGTCTTCAGCGGATCCTCTTCATTGTTACATCTTTTGAACTGCAGTGGTATTTTAGTTTCGTGGTTATTGATGACAAAGGGGGAGTTGCTTCAGATTTGGGGATTGTTCAAATTGGTTTTGCTATTCAAGGGGAGTTATTTCAGCTAGGTGAATAGATGGTTCTCATTGGATTGTCATCAATGAAAAAAGGGGGAGATTGTTGTGTTTTTTGTCATGTGATGCACTTCCTGTTAAGCATTTGTCGGTTTCCTTATGTCATCACTTTGTTAGCAGCTTGGCAAGTGTCAAGGCAAGTCTTCAAGTGGGAAAACTCTGCAGTCATTTTGTTTGACTCCACCTCATGTTCCCTACTCTGCCATGTGGATGAGATGTGAGACACCCTTCTACTTTTGGATTCTTCAATTGGTAACATCCGCAACTATTTCAAATGCTAGTAGAAGGCATTACTTTTAGGTGTATTCTCTTTAGGCTTTTTGGTGACGCATGTAGAAAATGGATTGTCTTTAAAGATACTAAGTAGGAAAAGTTATGGTTTTTTATTGGCATGTCCAGGCTCTTCAACAAGATCCCGCAAAGGAGTTACAAACCATATTACATATGACTGTAGTTTTTATTTACTAGAATAATTTTTCAAAACATGCATCTCCTCGAGACATAGTAGAAGTGGTTCCGAGCGTTACCGTGTCTGTCTGTTAAATGAGTAAACTGGTGGTTGCTTCCATTTTTTTTAGACATTTTATCTTCTTAAGAAGAACCTTAGACATCCTGATAACAAGTGTGTATTACCATTTTTTTAAATGCGGTAGTGGTAAAAATTAAAGAAAGAAGTGAAAGTCGTGGAGTTCATTTCAATGGTTATCACATGAAGAAGAAAGATGCAATTCGTATGCAAAAAGGTGTGAGCCAAATCCCATAAAAAATATAGGACTATGTTTGAAAATGGGAGCTTTGTACTGTCAAGATAAATACTATGTCAAGCGTTTCTAGAAAATGATAGGACATCGATTACACACAGAGTGTGTCTGGCAAAAAAAAAGATTAGAGGGAGAAGTTAAAAAAACCAGGCATTGCAACCCGATGAGAGGAATGTGAAAGGGTGTGTGTGCATAGGACTAACTGGAAAAAATAAAAGGTTTGAAAATAGATGAAGACATGGCCTTGTGGGGTGTACCAGAAAATGAAGTAAAGAAGAGGTGAACTTTACAAGCCTGATATATGAACAGGCAACCAGTCTCATCTGGGTCATGAATTTTTAAAATGAATGTAACTATTTTTTTTTAAAAAGACAAAGCACACAGCAGTGGATGATTGGCTATCTTTGGTGAAAGGAAAGAAGGTGCATATAGTTTTTGAGGCATCGAGTGTCAAATATGTTAAAAAATTAACGCTGGCAATCAAGAACAGAGTTAGATGTATTTCTTTTGGGATTTAAGTCAGGAGAGTGATATTTTTGAATGGAGACTATTTCCATATCTTCAAAAATATAGATTTAAATATTCTCAATGTGGGATGAAGTCACTAAGTCTCAGTGGGACAGCTGATTGTTTTTGAAGGTGCCTTAGTTTTCTATTTTAAAAAGAGTATCAGACCAAACCAATACACAAGGATCCTCTTCAGTTGTTGTCTTAGTTCAGATGTCTTTATATTTTCTGTAAAGACTCAAAGTTCATTTTTGTCTTGATTAAGCTTAGTTCCTAATCGACGAAAAGGGTTGTAGCCCTATTTAGTAGTCCGCTTGAAGTCAGTTTTTGTATGTGTTCTTGAAGAGTTGTAGCTCTTAATGTTTTGGGTTGTAGCCCATTTGTAGTGAAGCCGTGGTTTTTTAACCTGTCTTGGGTTTTCCAAATGACAAAAACTTGTGTCTCTTCTCCTTGTGTGCAAGTGTGTCTTAGAGTTGTTTTTTCTTCTCTAAAGTTTAGAAATACTGATTCACCCCCTCCCCCTCTCAACATTTCTCTATTTTTCAAGTTCTACATGTAGTATGGCTAAAATGCAAAGATCAACTAGAGGTCAAAAGATTAGAAAAAAAATTCAATAAATGCATGAAATTTTTCCTTGCTAAAGGGGGGTCATGTTCTTATGATGATAAGACCAAAGGTGTCATTTTGGTACACACATCTTGAGAAAGAATGGGTACCCAATGAGCTACCTTTAATTAACACTGATTTGTGTGTTAACAAGAGTATATATCGCATAGCTCCATCCTCATTACATGGTTTGGGCCTATTTTCCATGGATGGGATAAAGGTATGTTACAACAAAGTTGTTGAATTGGTGAAGTATGTTGGACCTTGTTACAATTATAATGATTGGATGTGGATTGTTCAATATAAAAAAAATATGCGTAGGTATGCGCTATCAGCAAATTATATACAATGGAAAGAAAATGATCAAAGTAAAAGATTTTATGTGTACATTGATGGGAGACCAAAAGTAACATGGAATATTGTGGGTTTTATAAATAGTACGCGACCTTCCTCAACTAATAAGCAACCTGATTGCATATTTGAGGCACGTGAGGGGAATCATGTTTTTGTATGTGTGATCAAATCAATAAGTGCAAGGGAAGAACTACTAATAGATTACCATTTAAATTGCATAGATACAAACAAAGTTACTATCATGAGGGTAAGTACTATATACCATTTTATTAATAAGTTTTTTTTGCTAAGTATATTGATTTCAGTTCGCTGAAGTTTTTATATTTAATCTTTTTCATAGGATGACATAGATCCCCCACATGATAGAGGTCGCGGGGATGCTCCTCCCACCCATTCTTTAGCAATGGTAAAATTTATTGAAATTGTACAAATTAGATAGTTGAAAAATGTTATATTATTATGTTATTTTATTTAGGGTTTTGGAGTTATTTTGATAGTTTTACTGATATTCCTATCACAATTTAATGTTCAGGATAGGGGAAAAGAACTTGCAACAACAGAGGCAATATTTGTAGATACAAATAAGGATATCCCAGAATCCCTGATATAATAAATACGGTGAAGAAAAAACTAAAAAGAGTCAATGTAGGAATTATTAGCATTTTGGAAGATGCAAATCCAACCGAGGAGATGCTCAAGAGGACAGATGAATTGATGGCGCAAGCACACCATTTTGAAGTAAGCAGTAATGAATCTTTAGCTATAACAAAAGTTCAATAAGGGTTTATATTTTATAATCTTTTATGTTGTGAACTAAAATATGTATGTGTTCTTGTTACACAATGTTTTGCTTGCTCAAGTATCTGGTCATGGATATCGCGGTGAGGCCAGTACTAGCAGAGTTTCGGCCACCTTAGGTAAAATAATCCTTAAGTTGACAAGTTAAAATGAATTTTTCTTTGGAACATTCAAAAATTTCTTAAGTTAACTCTTACTTTTATTATTTCATAATGTCTTTGCTAACAATGTATTGTTTAGGTGATCAAGTGTAGGCGACTCCTCCTAGGAGGTCGACCGACATCCATCCGAGATTGCCAAGTGCAATGTCAGCAACAAGGGGCATGCAAAGATTGACGCCTTCATGGTCTATGCCTGGTAAATCCTTTTTTTTCTATATTTGGTTTTGTGTTAATTATGATTTGATAATTTCTACTCTAATCTTGGGTGCATCTCATAGTGGATTAATTTTGTGGAGTAGGAGATACAATGGCATCATTTGTTAGACCAGATACAGATCAAAGTACCTGTATTGGTGATAATTCACCATCATTTCCTATATCTACCCATGTTTCTAGTACGAGAGTTATGCAGACATCATTGTTGATTGACGATAAAGAATTGATGCCTTTAAAATGTCCTAAGCTTCTAGCTGGTACTTTAAAATTATTATTATTTATATTGTAATATGCATTTACATATTCATAAAAAGTTTTGGATTGATGATCCTATGACATTTTTGTAGGAAACAATTCTTTTTATAAGACGCTTTATGACTTCACATTGAAGATATTCGGGCCCACCATATGTACAAGGTTGAACATCATAAGTGAACTAACCCTATTCCACTATTTGTTATTTCATATCATTAATTGGTACTATATTTTTCCTTTCATTCAGGCCTTTTCTTTTACTATATTCAAGGTACACAACTTCTATCTAACAATTTTGTGTTTTTTCTTAAAAGGTGGAACTTGCAAGACAAAAAATTAAAAGATCAGCTCATTAAAGATTTAGAGCATGAGTTTGGTAGTAATATTTTTGAGGAGAAGAAAATTTTAGAAAAAGCTGCCAAACATCTTAAGACTGTGAATGACTCATATAGAAGGAGTCTCGTCCAGAACACAAAGTACGAGTGTCCTCCCTTAATCCAGTGAGGGATTGGAATGAGTTCATTTTGGATGCAAAGGGGAAAGGGGATGCTCAAAGAGGAATTACACCAGCAAATAAGAGAAGGTATGCAATAGTATTAACTACTAGTAGAATGTAATAATGCACTAATTAGTGATCTTTATATCTATATCATCTAACATATTCCAAACTTTTCATAGGTTGCAAGACACATCAAAGGCAACAAAGGCCAGACTGCAAAAGATTAGGCAGCACAAACTAGGCTCTGGTGGATATTCAAAAATTAAAGCACGAATTGTAAGTAGTAGTACATGAATTCTAGAAATAAATTATTAATAAAATGCAAATAATTTTGTTTAATCAAAAAATGTAGGGCTCAGAATTTAATTTAGAGGCCACAACAAAACACAAAAAATTTGCCTTCAAGGAAGGCTATCAAGCTGTGGTTGAATGCCTATGCCAAGGTTCCACTGGCCCAACCCAAGCGTCTCCTGCATCATGTGAATAGGTAAATATGCCAAAAAAAATATATTTGAAATTGAATACTTGAGCAACAATCTATTTGATAATAATGTGCATGACATTGCAATGCAGCCTCCTAATCGTAACATAGAACCTACGCCACATGATGAAGGCCCTAATGTGCATCATAGTGTCGATGGAGGTGTTCATTTGCTATTTAAAATTAATTATGTAATTATTAATACAATTTAACATCTTAAATTTAAATTGGTGTAACCTTTTTATGTATATTTTAGAGCATACAGAACGTCATGCTGAATGAGTGGAGGATGTTCAGAGTGATCACCATGTGGATCATGTGGCACATTCATGTAAAGATAATCTATGTTTTGTTCTTTCAAATTTCTTTTTTGATTTATAGTTCTTTTTTAAGTAATTAAATACTTGTAACACTAATATAAAATGGTGTGAATTTAACCCATGACATAGTTGTTATTGGTGCGGACCCCCTTTGGCACAACAACCTCCTGTTCCTAAACAGATGAGGAGGAGACATGTGTTGGCATTAGAATCATTATAGGAGGGGAATGACAAGGATATTGATGCTCTGCTTAGCCGTTACCTTAGAAAAATGAGCAAGAAACCAAAAAAGAAATGATTGTAATTAACATTTTTTGCCAATGAAAGAACGTTTTCTTAATGGATGTAATTTTGTACTAGTAAATGTTGATGAATGATGTGTTAATGAATTATTCATGAATGTTGTGTGTTAATGAATATTATCATGTGATTATAATGATTGAATGTTATATCTCAAAAATGAATGAATGAATGAATGTTATTAGATGTTAATGTGGAATTTAGAGTGATGTTAGGGGGGGAAGGGGCCAAATGAGCTTCCACCTTCACGTGGTTGGTCTTGTTAAGTAGAGAATATTAAACTATTCTAGAAACCAAGTGAAGCTCAAACTAAACCGATGACGTAGATTCAATGGTCAAAAAAACCTACTTCTTATTCCATATTATTTCTTATTCACTTTAAGAAATATTTTACTTCTTAAACATGTTCATCAACCAATCTACATCACCATGTTCATCAAATTAGATTTATAGATAATAGAGTGAATGGAGAATTTTTAAAGCACTTACCTTTAAGCCTAAAAATCTAGATGAAAAATTATTAGCTGCCTCTGAATGACTCATTCTCTTGTTTCTTCCTACCCCTTTTAATTCCCTACTACCTTGTCTTAGGTAGCTGCCTTCTTATGAGTTTTTTAATTGATTATGAATGATGGAGTTTTAATTTGTTACTGTTAAAGTGTGTAGGTAACAAGTCACCTTGTAAATCTTGCATTTTGTATGCTTTGGTGGGGAATTTCATTTGTAATCTTAGGTCCTAGCCAATGAATTTTTAGTTTCCTTGTGTATCTGAAAAATTTGGAGTATCTCTTTCTTTCCTTTTGTATCTCTTTCTTACCACTATCATATTCACAAGACCTCACACTCTATTGAGCATCCTTTTGACTGAGTTATCATGACTGTCACTTTATTTTTTTTGTTTTTGTAATGTTACATATCATCTAGGGCCTGATCTTCATGTAAAGTCCCTCTGAATGACAACATTTTCCACGGACTTGTAGATCAACCCAATCATCCTCCATTTGATGCTAGGTATCATTCTTACCCAACTACCAATAGTAAGTTTACCAGAATCGCAGATATTTTCTTCACAAGCAATGCAACCTAGAACTTCATTCATATGATGAAAGTTAATAAAAGTGAAAATCTATCATAAGAACTCCTATACTAGAAACATTTGTGTAAAAATTTCTTTCATCTACTTCATATCTTTTCTAATAGCTATCACATACTTTCAATGTTTTCATCATTGCCCTTGATATTGTCTTAATTTCTTAGTTATTTTCCTTTTGTCATGACTCTTCATAACTATGCTCCTAACTACTCTTATCATCTTCAAGATCTTTGTAATATAAATGACCTTGCTTGTCATAGGAGTAACTTCTATTGAACATTGTTGTCTTTTATTGATATCTCATTGTCATAGAGGTGCATACCTATCTTAAAACACTATTGATATACACTATTACAATGAACCAATGTTTTCTGTCTTCAACATATTTGAAATCATTATTTTAATCTTCATTTTATGGTTGCACTATTACTGATAATTTTTATTTAATGTGTTGTATAATTTGTAGGTGACAAGTTGATCTCACTCATTAAGGATAGAGATGCCCCATATATATTTTCATTTATCACCTTCACATGTTAATATTGCATATAGGGAGGTAAAATTGTCTGAATGGTGATGTATTTGGAGTCTTGGGTGATTATTTTTAGGTGAGATGATAATATATAATGTCATCTTATACTCAGCTTATGTTCACTTTTAGATAGTCAAAATTAAAGTTAAGTCTAAACTTTGTCTAATGAACATCCTGCATTATTTTGGTATATATTAAATAGAAAAAGAAGATGAATACCAATTAAGTTTTATCACATACCCATTGACCTAGGAAGATATATATAGAGTGTGTGCATGCTGTCAAATTGTAATTTTTAAAAAGCACTTACCTTTAAGCCTAAAAATCTAGATGAAAAATTATTAGTTGCCTCTGAATGACTCATTCTCATGTTTCTTCCTACCTCTTTTACTTCCCTACTCCCTTGTCTTAGGTAGTTTCCTTCTTATGAGTTTTTTAATTGATTATGAATGATGAAGTTTCAATTTCAAGGCTTCAAGAGTTATCCCAGACTCCCAATGACCAAATACCTTTTGACTGTCACAGAGGCCTAATGGCTCTACCTTGTAGCCCTACAGAGACCTTTTTGGTCTTCAAACTACTCACTTTCCCAAAACACTAGAAGATCTAAACACATATTCAAACATCCTTTTTTCCATACATGAACATATCAAAGATTTGGATACTATTGTTTTGGACCAAATTATAGTACCCAGACTGTACCCTTGCCAGTGCACCCCAAAATAGGTGATTTAACAAAGCAACACCTATTTGTTTGTAACCCCAAGCCTCCAAACTCCAGGTAGAGTCTCTTTATGACACAAAACCTTTAAATCCAAAAAGAGTTTGACCCAAACCATAGGGAACATCAAAAGCCCCAAATTAGTTACACCAAACCCTTGATTCAAGGGTTTCTTCAATCTCATCCTTCCAAGCACTTCCTGGATCGATTGGTGATTGATTCACCATTCACTCAACAAGATAAGACTATTCCAATCATAAAAACACTACACCATTCAACCCAAACGCCTGCTGCTATACTTGTGCCATGAAATTCAATGGAACACTCCCTGTCACAGCCAGTGATCACTCTTTTCTTTCAAACTTATGCAACTTCAAGGTTAGATCAATATTATACATGGTTAATAATCTTCATTCTATGGATTCTAGGCCTTTGAGTCCATGGAATGGTTATTATTTACAAGTAAACTTCAAAATAAAGAAAGAAAAATGAATAAACCAGTCTATGTCGTTGTGTGTGAGGGTACAGTCATGTAAAGTGACTCTCAAACCTCTCCAAACATGTAATATTGCCTTTAAATACTTTATTGGTTTCTTCAAAACATTAACCAAGCCAAATCTACATTTGAATCCACACACAATAACCCAAAATGAAGAATTTTGTATCCTTTAATGAATCTCAGTCACTGGTAACGCATGGACAGTCAAACCAATAGTCTCCAAAGCATTCAATAGTTAAGTATGAATGTCTGAAGTAATTCCTTATTGCATAATGAAGATAGAAATCAAAACCAAAGACTATTTTCATACTTGAGATCATAGATTTCAATTAAAACTTGTCTTTCATTTGGTTCCATGTTCTCATTTTAGTTTTTTCTTTGTATAATTTGGATATATTATCTCGTACTTGCAGAGTTTCATCCATTATCTTCAAGATCTAGTTGCTTGCTTTCCTATTATGTGTAGATCTTCTTTGCTATGATAGTTTATTTTCCACTATTTAAGGGGCATTTCTCTCTTTGGTGTGCAAAACTTGGCCTTTAACCTACTTGTTGAAACTCCTTATGTTAAAGCATCTTTATACCAATGGAATTGAATCATTGATGTTCTTTTCTTTTCATGATAATGTTCTTGAAGTTGTGCTTGTACAAATAAACATGGTTTCTAATTTTTATGGCAGTTCAAAAGTGACAGAAGTTTCACGTTTTTTAAGTCAATAGGACATTATAGATATGAAAACAAAAATTGGAAGCCAAATTTAATCTCCTTTCAAGATTGGAAGTCCTAATAGGAAACATATATATGCAGCCCATCTTGTCCTTTATTGGTTTTGATTCTGATGTTAGACATTTTTGCAGGTAATAATGGAGCTTGCAAGACTGGTGATCCAACTAGCAAGGATGAATTAGTCCTCCAACCTCTACCTATTGGAGTACCTGAGATCCCTATAGAGGAATTGAAGGAAACAACAGACAACTTTGGTCCAAAATCACTAATTGGAGAGGGTTCATATGGTTGGGTGTACTACTCAACCTTAGAAAGTGGCCACCCTGTAGCCATTAAGAAGCTTGATACCAGCAAGCAATCAGATCAAGAATTTCTTGCACGGGTTTGTTTTTCTAATGTGTTTTTACTAGCAAGTAGATTTGACATTTTGTTTTCACAAGTAAATCTTAATCCTAGATCTTTTTCCTTCTTTCTTGAAGAACAACTTTGTTGTCATTTTTGGATTGTGTTTGTAGGTGTCTATGGTTTTGAGGTTAAAACATGAAAATGTGTTGGAATTAGTTGGATATTGTGTTGATGGCAGCCTTCATGCACTTGCATGAGTTTGCTACAATGGGATCATTGCATGACATTCTTCATGGTAGGTGTAAAAAATTATTACACTAATCCTTGATAGCATGACTTTTGATCTAATGCATGGAATATATCAAATAACTGGATGCTTTACAATAACAAATATGTTGGTACAAAATGGCCTTAAAATAATATTAAATAAGGAATATGATTTATCATTGTGGAGAGAATACTGTGTAACAATGAGAGGCCCAATATATATGCAAGCACACTTCAGGTTTTTAATCATCTATGGACAAGCAAATTGCTATATTGTGAGGATCTGAATGTTTGCAATGTAACAAAAAGTTTGTGAAGGTAGACATTATGATGCATATCTGGTTGATTTGGATGTGATAAGTAATAGGGAAAACCCATAAGTTCAAGCTTGGTAGATTTGTTTGTTTTTAGTGTCCCATATTGTTTCTTGATCCTTTATTTGAAAATATGTACCGATTCTAGGCACTTAGTTGAGAATGGAGTGAACTACCATCCAAAATAATGGACATGTGTGATACTTTTAAGTGGAACACCAAGGTTGTGATGTGAAAGTATTTTGATGTCAATGTAATTATCAAATCCTACAATATGGTAGCACTACTAGAAGAGATATAGAGATGAATACCATTGTTTAAACCTTAGACAAACAAATCTCTTGATGACATTTAAGTAGGAAAACATATTGCAGAAGTTAATTCTAGGTTAACAATCTATGCACTTGTCAGCAATCAATGATTGACTGCAAGTACTATTAACGTTTCTTATTATCTCTCATTCTTATCCATAAGATACAAAGATACGAGAGTCAATATGCTTTGTTAATGCAATAAACCAAACCAGTGTGTTATACTATATTTGTTATCCATTTCATTGAAATCCAAGAAAGGCAAGCATATAACCAAGAAACTTCAACTCAGAAATTCATCTATACATAATGCCATCAACAGGAATACAGTTACCCTTTTAGCAGGTAAGTATGCTGGCATAGAAGAAGGGAATGTGTCATGTATCTTAAGAAAGCAAGAAGTTAAGCATCACTCACTATTCAATTTTCCATTTACCTCTCCATCTAAATCACTATTTTCAAATACTGAGTATCTAGCATATCACAGAACCTTCAAAACAAGAATGTGGCCATGTTGAACAAGTCTATATATTGTGCTTTTGGTACTGCCAAGTTTATTTTCATTCATAATTTTATCAAATCCTACAAATGGAATATATAATATGTAGAACTGATCTATATCATGATATAATGAACTATAAAGGAACCTAGAAGAATCTGTTGGGTTGATTATTATAGTTGTATGTCTTTACCACTTAGAAGAGGAGGATGGTGTTGTAGGTGTCTACTAAGCATAATGTAGGTTAGGACATCCATTCAATTTTGAATTCCAATCAATTCCAATCACTATAATATATTAATAGATTTGATAATATATTTTATTTTAAAAAAAAAATTGAATTTGTTGTCGCTTTTTCGATGATCAAAGAATATACTTTCGACGAGAATGCTATACACTCGATGACTATTCTCACCACCACTTGTCGCAATTTCGACTGACATTATTTTGTCATTTCGACGAGAATGTTATACACTCGACGACTAGTCCGACCATAAGTCCTCGCAATTTCGACCAACATTGGCTAAATAGATGAAAGGTATGCCCGATAATTCTTCCAGATTGAAGTGATTATTTCGACGGTGGATCCGTCGATAATTCAACCACTATAGAGGTCTCATTTTCGATGATGATTTTATGTGTCGAATAATCGACGAAAAAACTTCGACAACAGTTATGGTTGTTTGGTCGACCAATTTGCATCTAAAAATCAACTAATCGTCATCAAAATTCAAGCTAAAATTTACTAGTTACATGAGCTTAGAGCTAGGAGATAGATGGTATCAGATTAGGAGTTGAAGATAGTTTCTGAATCCTCGCATGTTGGAGGACTATTGTAATTAAATTGTAATATTTGGCCCTAATTGAGAAGGCCTTACAACCCGACATGTATGAATCTATTTGATGAAATATAAGGATCTGATCTGCATTCTCTCTATCACTTGTGTGTTGTTGCTTCTGTGTGTGATCTCTGCAAGGTAGATCTAGATTAGGGTGTGCCTTTGGCCCCTCATCTTCCTCTGTCCTGCGTCACATATTCTAATCGTTGGGCATGAATAATATTGTTTTCAATATGTTTTCTCCTTTGTTGTGGTTCGTTCCATAAACCTTTCAGATTGTGTTTTCCAAGGGAAATTAGCTTATTTATTGCATTTATATACCCTTCTTTTTTTATTACACCAATTTCACATATTTTTTCTTGGTTTCTTTATTCATTCTACTCTCTTGTAATGATATGTTAGCATTCTTAAATTCTTCATCCTAACACAAATTTATTTTTGACTAAGGTTCAAACAAATTATGAAGGCCGGGACAAAAACCCTATCTACAAAAAACCACCATCAGAAAATAGTTAGGAGCAAGGCAGCCAACCCACAAAAAAAAGAGCAAAACATACAACAAAACAAGAACTAGTTCAGTCTTTTCAGAACATTTGCCACTTCAGCTTCGAGTTGAGATGTTCATTGAGAGCTTTTTCATGTCCTTGGAAATGTTGTTACATCCCTTTGTTTGGGCAAGTTTTTTTGTAAGCATTTAAGGCGTTGTGAATTATAGGAATAAACAAATCTTTGCAAACACAACCACTTGCCTCATTAGTTCTCGTCCCCTATGTTATTCTTTATAGTATTAGAATTTTTCTCAAGAGTGGAACTAAAAATTCCTCTATTTTATTGATTCATGAAGATTTTACCTTTGGGAAGGGTTTTCTTTTTGTATCTTGTGGGCCAGCTTGCCATGCTAGTTGTTTAGGATAATGCCAAGCTTAATAGTTAGAGTTGCATGACCAAATCTCATCTCAATGGGGCTCCACAATATTAATATCCAACAATCTACAAATAAACTTCTAAGAGCAAACACACAATCCACCATACTTTAGCCATGATAAGTTTTGCAACTGATACTTCTTGAATTTGGTCAACCTCTCATGCCATTGCAAACCATATCATACAAGCTATTAAGCCCTAATAATTTTACCCCAAAGTCTATCACATTCCAATTTCCATCTTGTGATGCTCTTTCCCAAGGCTAACCTTCTCCTTCCTCCCAGTCTACAGGATTTGTCTCCTCTTTCTTCACTACTCAACTAGAGCAATTGATCGTTAGCTATCCTTGCGTTAGAGTCGCCCATTAAAACTATTTCCCTCAAGATGTTCACCATACAAATATTTCTTAGGCATATGGGTCTTTGCTATCTAAATTTTTCTCTTATAGATCTTTGAATTTTTTGAAGCAAAGTAGCTAGTAGTATGTGAAAATTACATCATTTTTTGTTATTTGCAGCCATATGTATTGGTTATTTGGGTACTTTTTTTCAACTTTTATCCTTACCTCTCTTATTTGTACCATGTGCACTACACAGACACACCCCTCCCTTCACCCCCAATCCCCTCCCAACCACATGTCCTTTTACCTATTTCATTCCCCTTGTTCCAAATAAAATTATTTTATATTCTTTAAAATATGGGACTTTGTAGCCATCATGTTCATTCATTTATATAAGAACGACAATGCCTTCCCCCATATGCCAAAGTTTTGGATTGGAAGATTAAGAGAATTTTGTTTGCCATTTGTTGTGTATGTAGTGTTTTTACATGTGTAGGTTTTAAGTATACAGAGTATCAAGTTTGAAATGGAGACAAATAAATACTTATTACAAAGAACTTCATTATTTAGGCTTATCTCATACAAGTTCTCTCTAGAAGATGCATGTTTTAATAGAGCCAACAATTATGATTCACTTCCTAAGCTCTCTCAAAAAACATAATGTGGTGAGGTGGGCAAGTGTTATAGGGTAGAAGTGGGAGGAGAATTGAGCAGAGAAATAAGATCTAGCTAAAACAAAAAAGCAATGGATTAATAGTTGAAGCATCAACATACATGAATTTCTAAATCAATCAATTACAAAATGCAATAGAAAAACTCAAACTAATCATGTGGATCAATAGTTGAAGTATCAATTGAATTTCCAAAATCAATCAATTAAACAAAATGTAAGAGAAAAACTCAAACTAACCATGTATACAAAACTTAGGAGGCAACAATACTCATTGTGGAATTCAACTGCACATTGAAAATGACCAAAAACCTAGCCATATAAACATCACCAAAAAAGCTTATATAAAAAAAAAAATTCAAGTGGAAGATGAAGCTCACACCCAATTAAAAACTAACATTAAGTGCTTAGATACAATATTGATAAACTAATAGATACAATATTGATAAATAAAAGACCACGAAAGAAAGATGAGAAGAGAAAATGTATGTTTTATAGCTCATGTGGTAGAGACATTCAACCAAAGTAATTGGATGGTCTATAGAGGATTTTAATGTCTACCCTAACTTTAAAGAAACAAAAATGGAGAAAAAGAGAAACCCCTATTCAGAATTAACAATGAGGATCCACCTTTAGAAAAATAACAGTAACGGTCAAACTTCAACCTCCTCAATCCCCTCTTTCAACACTTCCTCCTTTAACAATCTTTTGTATTAGTGGAATCCCATAGATTGTTTTGGCCAAGGGAACATTACTAAAATCTCTGTCTATCTAACCTTGCAACAAAAATGCACTTCCCCTTTGTAACTTGACAAATCAATTACAAGAATGAAGAATTGATTTGTTCATCCGCATAAAGAATATACAATGAACCATGATATTCACAGTTTAATTTTTATAATAATGATATTATTGAGGTATAAAGAAAATTCATTCAATGAAATGTGCCACAAAGCAGATGATAAGCTTGTAATATATAATTTATTGGTGAGCTATTTCTCTTGTCTTCCTTGGATATACAAATTCTGATTAGAGGGGCAGATTTCGGGCTGTCTCACAATGTAGATTTGATCTCCAACAGCACCATCATTTTTGTATGCATCCTGATTTCTATGCCATGTCCACAAGGCATGGGTAGAGTTAACCACCTACAAATAGAATGAGATCAGCAAGATAAAAATTATAATCAAAACATAAAGCACATTTTGAATCCCAAACATATGGTCATATTTCCATGGATAAACGATTGTTCAATTTCACAGCCAATTTATATGGCATACCTCAAGTATGCCATGTCCAAAGCTACTCTCTCGATAAGCACTCCATTCTGGTTGTTCATCCCAACAGAATTTACCTTTTGCAGGACCTGTAGTGAAATTTATGTGACATATACCTCCAAATTCCGGTTTGTTGTCCACTTGTTTGGGGCACTTGCCTCGATCATCTGCAAAGTCTGTGTCAATGCCCTCGATGTTCCCACCATCTCCTACTATGATATACAAGGGAGCACATGGATCCAAAGTATACTTGTAGACTCTGTTCATCCTTTCATATGCATGTACCTGCCACAATGTTGTCAGAATCCTCAAAACTTGATAGAACATCAACAAAGATTTTATAAATCGCATCAATGTACCTAATCTTTTATCATTTTTAATGTGCTTGAACATTAATTTCTATGATTCCCATATCTTGAGACACCATGTCCTGCTATAGGCCTGTAAGAATTAAAGCTGCTAAGAATCCTACCATATTTGTTTGGCACGCTTTACACAGAAATCATTCATTCTACTTGTGGGAACATTACATGTACATAGATCTCTTAATGCTGTGGGTACATTCTATATAATAGCAAATCATCTGCCAACTCTGCAAACAAACTGCATGGAGATGATCAACATTAACTGCCAAAAATGTTTACCCATTTACATGCAATTTTCAGATAGGAATTACACAGTACAACTACAGATGGGTAAGAATGTGAGGTAATGTTCAAAGCATGAGAATCAGAGAGAAAGCCTATGGAATGAGGTAAGAGCATGCAAGCTGGGGCAGGATGTCACAGGCTAATTGAAACAGATTTAAGATTCTAAATTTGCTCCTACAAGTACAGAATGAGACTTCACCATTGATGAACCGCAGTTTTCATGCTAATTATCTCCTCCCTGTGTGATGCACTACATTTGTTCCGATCATGCCACATATCCTACTCATGGGATGACAAAGAGCATAACCTCTATCAAACAAATTATAAGTTGTTGCAATGAATAAGTCTTGTAGTCGCTATTAAAGTTGGTCAAATTTAGCTCTGAAATGCATCAATTATATTTTCTTGTCAAAAACTAGTTATGTGCCCAAGTTACAGTTTCAAATCCCACCAATACCAATGGATTTTTTTTTTCAGTTCGTTTTGTTACTGATTGTGAACTATAAGTTGAGCTTTCATAGACTATTTAATGCCCTTCTATCTATCACACTATTTATGGCTTAGAAGCTAAAACTGATCAAAAGAACAAAGCCAGATTTCATTAAATTTATAACACACTTAAGTGCATCTTGCTTACCTGGCAGGGAATTGTATTTAAGATCCTTTTTAAAATCAGAAGTTAAACACATAATTCATATTCTATATATGCCTTCACATTGACACGCAAAAAGAAGGGTATTCTGTCTCCTCCATCTTCTAAGGAGAGCCCTCTTCAATCATTGGGCTTCATAGATGTCATTCATCCACATTTCCCAATGGATTTACTTCACAATGCTTCATCAGACATTTAGAAAGGTTGTGGTCTGACTTCACAAAATCATGATCTTATAGTTCAAGTCTTCAGATATGAATGAGGCACTTGAAACCAGTGGTCCATAGGGATGCATCCCCAACCTCCTCCAAAAATAAAAACTCTGTTGATAATAGCTATTAGCAGAATTGTATGCAAAACAATGCTGGTGTCATGTACAGTCTTGTTTTGATTGTTCGTGTTTTTAGCTACGGAATAATCATGCAAATGGGATCTTCAAATGGGTTTCATGTATGGCAATCAATGTGAAACCTCTCCTCTCAACTAAAGGATGCATTTGTCCTCAAATGGAAAAGGCAGGAAGTACGAAAGAAAGAAATTGTAAAATATCACAGATGATATATAATCAGATAATAAATTTCATGCATGTGCGAGATATAAGGAGAATAATTGAATACCAATGCCATTAATTAAATAACCAAAATTACTTTTTTATTGTAAAGCTAAGTTGTCGATCCTGGTTCTGATTCAGATTCGGGTTCGGATTCCGATTCGCGGATTCAGCAAAAAAACTTTTGGCCGGTTTCTGGTACCGCGGGTATATATATAGATATTTTCAATATGTGTGTGTGTGTGTGTTCATAGAAACATACATGTAACATGTTCAATGTTCATTCATCATTCATTCAAAACTTCAAACATATAATAATAGTAAGTTAGAACCCTGATACTCATAAATCCACAATTGCCAATAAAATTATAAATAAAATACCTCATATATCATATTCATACTTTTCAAAAGTCTCAAAATGTCATTACACAATGAAAATTTAAATTACAAGCCAGAATAGTCCTTCATAGTGTTCACCTTCAAAGATAAATGCTACAGTTGTAGAACAAAGTAAAAATGGTGAAAAATGCTTGGGAGATGATTGAATGATCATCAAATGACCAAATGCATGCTTTATTGGTCAAAATTAGGGCTTAAATGTTTTTAGATTAAAAAGTAAATTAAAAAAAGGCATGTGGGGCCCGTTTTGGGGCACCCACAACCTTGGATTCCCTCAACTTCCTCTGGATTCTGCTCAGATTCTGGCAAGATTCTGGATTCCCTGTGGCATCTTCTATGCAGAACCCACAGGGAATCTGGATGCCCTGCTAGAATCAGGGAGGAATCCGGCTAGAATCAGGATCAGATCGCACCAAAATCAAGATCCGAGCCTAAACAGAGGGATCCGATAACTTAGTTCTAAAGTGTAAAAGTGACTCAGTGTTACCCGGGGACACGTTTCCAACATAATTTGACCCGTCTCGAAAATGGGGACGTCCCGAAAACCTGGAAACTTTCAGAAACCCGTCCCTTGGTCGTCCCATAAAATTAATGTTTGAGTTTTGATAATTTGTTTGACTTCCACTCTCATGTACACTCTCATTAACACATAAGTTATATGTTAAGGTTCTATAATGTATACAAGCATGCTTTATCCATGTTTTCATTATGAATATTTAAAATTTCCCTATATATTTTAAATTCTCCCTATTTTTTATATAGCCGTCCCCTGCTCTAAGAAAAATTTTGTCCTAGAAACCCGTTTCCCTATCCCCCTGTCCCCCATCTCAAAAACCTAGGGTAACTTAGGTAAAACCCTTCATTCAAAGAAAAAAAACCAGCAATTTCATTCAAAAATAATATAAATCAGCAATAAATTTTTGTAAATCAAATGGATTGCATGTAAAATTATTACAAACATAATATTAACATTCTTGAACAAAGTATTAAGGAGGTTAGGGCTATGCAAGTTGTTGGCTAAAAGTTTTGTAAGTCACTATGACCACAACTTGCAAAACTGTAACTTCAGGCAACATCAAGTGAGATTACTCTATCATCTCAGCAATAGGGGAGGCTCCCTTCTTACTGTAGGTGGCTCCAACAAGGACTTAACTGGAAATTAAAATAGAGCAGTTCTCTTAATCTATTCCTCATTTTTCAGGAATGATTATACAAACAACTTCTGAACAACACTAAAACTTCAACAAAAAGTACTTGTTGCTATGATAATATTGATGGCTTGTGAGTTGACGTAAGAACAATTCATAAGACACCAATCTACTTTTATGTGGGTGGAACAGTTGCAGAAACCCAAAGTCTTCTGCACTTATCCCGAATGATGATTTGATAACTTAAATAAATGGTAAGGCACGAAGTCTCTTACCAAATACTCACTAAATTATATGAAATTACTTAACACTAAAGCACTAAGTCTTTCAGCCTTAAGTATTTGAAGCCACTATCAACTATATCAATTTGCCCCTATGCAGCACAAAGTCTCCAAAAACTCAAATCGAACTATAACTCTGAATGCAATATGCAGCTCAAAATCTGCAAGATTGAATTCAAATCCCTCTTGAACAAAGCATAAAACTCACAATCAATATTCAAAAAATGTCGTCACATAACACCTTGAATCAACACAAAGTTCGAAAGCAAGTTGCCTCTTTTATTAAAAGCAATTTAATCTACATCCAAGCACAAAGTCTTAGAGAGCATATACAAACTGGTAGAGTATTCTTGCATTGCCAAAAGATCACAATTACAATGAAGCTCCCTCCTATATATAGGTGACGGGCTGAGAAAGAAAGGTGGGAGAAACCCAACTAACTTTGACCTATTCCCTAACTAGCTTAGACTTATTTAAATTGCAAGTCCTAATGTACTTGACCTACAATTTGATTACATGCAATACTTTGTAGGTGAAAAGGTCACTTGCAATTACAACATGTTTCCCAATTACACGTAATTTGTCAATAACAAAATTACAAAATGCATGATGAAAATAAACGTGTCTAACAAGACATGACTTCTACTACATCATCCTTTGTTGGTCTTCATGCTGCTCCAGGATGCTCTATGAGTGATGTGTTCAGGTTTTGTGGAAACATCTTGGAATAGGAACCTACATTTTGGATCATTCTACATCACAAAAGCCTTTATTGGAAAAGCATCCTTTCAATGTTTCTTTTCATCTCTGTCTTGAAAGCATTCTATGCCCACAATCATTCAATCGCTCATCCCTTTCCTTGCATGGCTCCATCATGTGATTGTTCTTGCCTCATATACTTCTGCAACTTTGGAATCCATAATTGGGATTTAGAAATCCGATTACATGTACTTCGGGGAGGAGCTTTCATGCCAGTTGCAACAAAAAATTGCAACTTTTGAGGAGACGAACTAGCTTAATGCAGATTATAAGTTAGGGGAAGAAACTTTTCTTGTACTTCATTTGAGATTTGCAAAATCTCTCTTGGTTGATACAATATACGTCATGGAAATCTCTATGCCTTTTCACTTCAAATGACATGAATCTATGTAAGTTGTCCACTATTTGTGATCCTTGGACTTCTCTCTTACTTTTGACAGCTGCTTCATCATGTCTTTTGATGTTGAATAAACTTGAGATCTATCCTTTTTTGATGGAGTATAGGATAGATTTATCAAGAAGTCACATCTTGAGAAAGAATCCTTGAACATGCGAATATGCTTCCTTTAAACTTTTGATAATATAGATTATCCGCTGTCCTCTTGGGACCTCAGATTTTGCCCCTTTGATAGTCTTCTACTATACACAACTGTTGATTTTCAGAGATCAATTTCAAATGTAATAGCACTGCTTGTAAAGTATATGTTTTCCAAATGCATCGATCTCTTGTATATATATACATGGCAAAGACAAGAAGAGACATGTCCCTTCATGAGACATGTCTATTCATTAATCATATTTATTAATTTAACTATATAGTATTATAAGAATAAATATAGATTAACTTTATATATATATGCATATTAATATATAAAATAATATCAATTATTATATATATTAATATGTATATGTAATAAATCATTTCTCATAATAATCATATAGTTAGTTTTATTTATCTAACCAATGCTACATACATCAACACTCCCTCTTAGCTAGGGAGGATAAATCAATCTAATGTTAACACTTATGACACCTGATAGCATCAACCCTAAGATGTAAGCAATAGAAGCATCATCCTCATGATGTAATTACATGATTCTATCCATCATCGATTCTACCTACAAGCTCTTAGGTGGATTGCCTCTATCGGCGATTCTATCCACAAGTTTTATATATTATGATATGTTTTAGCCATCACAAGATGTCTATCGCAATTGAAGGTCAAGTTATTGTAAGATCGTCACCTTCCAATACAAGTGATAAACATTACATTATAATCATTGCATACAATACTATTGTGCATAGTACCAGATCATTACACGATCCTTAATATAGATGATATACAATCATTACTTGATCTGTAGAATGCAGCTGCCAACGTTCATTGCTCGATACAAGGCAAGAGAAGATGAAAGGAATCTGATTACACAGATTATTATACTTGTATAGTATTTCGATCATATACAAGGATGATGGTAAAACATTTAGAATGATTATTCTTACAGGCACAAGTAATGCGTATGTGTGTATGTATGTTAGTTCACACTGTGAACTGACATACATACATACTCATATTTAAATAATCAAAGCAATCATCCTTATATTTGACCAAACTACAATGCATCAACACTCCCTCTTAGCTAGGGACGATAAAGAGTATGAACAAGAATACATCACAATAAACTCTGAGTATAGTTATCACCTAACTCGTGATAAAAGATATATATATATCATCTATCTTATTATATGATATATCACTTTAACTTATGATTAAGTTATCACATATCACATAACTCATGATATGCAGTATCACCTAACTCGTGATATAAGTAATTCACATATCACATAACTCGTGATTTGTCGCATAACTTGTGAAAACATCACATAACACGTGATGATAAGTATCACATAACTCGTGATAATAAGTCTCACATATCTCGTGAAGACAAACATCACATAACACGTGATGATAAGTATCACATAACTCATGATAAGAAGTCTTACATATCTCGTGAAGACAAACATCACATAACATGTGATGATAAGTATCACATAACTCATGACACTTAAAGGATGATATGCTCAAGAATATTACATTCTCCTTATACATCCTAGTTATGGTATGTGCACTAACATTACATCACATAATGTCTACCATAACAAATCATGGCACATCCATGAACGATATCAAGTCAGCGTGATATCAACATTACAAGATCGTCATCTTATAATGTTTGAATACAAGTGTTCATTTCCAAAAAAATCATCACCTTTTAGAGATGAACACAGGGGATAGAGCCCATAAAGTCATATATCAACACAAATGACAAAATAAGTTTACACATAAAACATCTTAAGTATATCAATATAGATTACAAAGCAAATTAAAATTCAATCATACCAAGACCTTTCCTGAAGTGTTCAACTTTCACTCTAGTAAGTATATTTGTTGTCTGATCTCCTATACTGATATATTCCAACTAGATCACGTTCCTATCCACCATATCTCTCACACAGTGATAAGGAATCTCTATAAGATACAAAATAATGGATCACAGATGTTGTAACTCCATCCTATGAATCATAGTCATCTAACTGATCATCACTAAAGAAACCATCTTGACATGGTCTACTCCCTCTTAATCACTATGATAAAAAATCCTCAAAGATCAATTTGGTAGATCCTCTAGTAGCTCCCTCTATTATGGAAGCATACAAGGTCTTAAACATGAAAATGTCTTGCTCCAAGAGACTCTCATCTGGTACATGATCATTTACTCACTATTAAATTTTTTTGATCAAAACATTATTCGTAGTAGTACTTGTCTAATTCCATAGTAACATGATCCATTCTAGATTGCATTAAATTTGAGGTTGTCTATCATATTATTTCAGATCGCAATCTATTCATGTTCCACCTGTTGTCCACTGCTTCCACTTCTCCATTTCTTTTATCCCCGTCAATAGAGGGTCAGCGAGAAACTCCTTGATCTTCCATCACAATGAGTTTGCAATTCATTCTTCCCGTGATGACGAACAAGTATTCCTTCCGCATTTATTAAACCTTATAATATTTTCTGCAATGTGTTACATGTTCTTTCTTCCATCATACATGATGAATCATTGTTCATGAGTCGTTGGCATGTTGTTGTTGTAGTTTCTATGGAAGAACAGTCACAAGATCAAACCTTTGCTATATATTGTTAGAAATCTAAGATCTTGATAGAGAAAATCTAATGTCTATAAATGAACTGCGTGTTAAATATATTTTCTAAGCAATGGATATTAACCCAAAAAAACTGTATTGTATAAGTGCAGAGGAGAAGACAATGCCGTGTGAATTGATTGTCTTTCCCTGCCCATACAAATGAATATTAATAATAGTATGAAGGGTCGTGACTGTGTAAAGATATGACCCTACGTGGCTTGAGCCACGTCGGGCCATGTCTTACACAGCCATGCCTTCTCTTATACGTTCGCACCGTTTCAACATTGCTTTGATTAGACACGATGGTGTTACATATAACCATAGTCTGTGGTTATTGTAACACATCTAATGATGTGTTACAATAATCACCGACTATTGGTTATGGTAACACCATAATCGACTAAGTCGATAACAGCAAACACACCAGTATTAAATCAACCCCGATTCAATATAAATTGCAGTCGACATTAATATATTAATATTGATAAATAATATATATATATATGGTCGACTAATCATGACAATATAATTATAAGTCAATCAAATCGACACTATAATTTAACACTCCCTCTTAGTGAGAGAGGATTGATAATCACAAGATGTAAGTGTTATTGGAATCCCCGACTTAATTCGGACCTAGATTTCCCTTTAAAATAACACAATCACTTTAGATCAGGATTTTCGGCATGATTCGAAACATAATTCAACTTGATAAAGGAAATTTATCACAATCCCCGACTCAATTCAAAACTGGATTTTAGTGATAAACATAAGTGTCAAGATATCTGGCGCAATCCGAATCAAAACTTGAAGCACTCGTTATCATGATCCCCGACTAAATTCGGAACTGGATTAGATGATAACCTAAGTCAAACTATTGTAGGTCGTCACCTTACAATAGTGACTTTACACACAAGAAAGATCGACATCTTTCAAGATACACAATATTGCAATATTAATTTTTATTCATGAATATATTAATTTACATATTTAAGAGATAGAATCTCAGAAATTTAATCACAACTTAATCATACCAAGTTTGTGTCTGAAGTACTCAATTTTCAACTTCGCAAGAGGCTTGGTAAAAATATCAGCATTTTGTTCTTTAGTACTTATGTAGACGAGTTTGATAATATCTCTGTCTACCATGTCTCTTATATAGTGATAAGGAATTTCCATGTTTTGGAGCGATTGTGAAAAACTGGATTTACAAAAAGCTTAATGCAACTTTGATTATCACAATAAATTACTGTAGGTTTTAGAGGCTTGCCAAACAATCCAAATAGTAACTTCCTTAACCATACTGCTTCTCGAGCACCCATAGATGCGGCCATGTATTCTGCTTCGGTAGAACTTTGAGCAACAGCTGATTGTTTTCTACTGAACCACAAAATCATTTTTGATCCAAGGCTAAAGCAACATCCTGTAGTGCTTTTACGATCGATTGAATTTCCAGCCCAATCGGAGTCAATGAATCCTTGAAGTTGTATCTCAACATTCTCATACTTTAGACCCAACTCAATTGTACCACATAAGTATCTCAAAATATGTTTAGCAGTTATTAAGTGAATCTTCTTAGGTTCACACATGAAATCACTTGAAACATTTGTAGCATAGTAGATATCAGGACGAGTGTTTACCAAGAAGATAAGTGATCCAATTAGTGGTTTGTAATATGAAGAATTTGTAGGCTCTGAATTTGTAGCTTTTTCTTTGAGTTTATGAAGATTTGTTTCCATCGGAGTGGTTAATGGTTTACATTCCTTCATGCTAAATCTGGTTAAGATGTCCATAGTATACTTTGTTTGATTCAAAAAAATATGATTTTCTTTTTGTACTACTAATCCTAAGAAGTAGTGTAACAACCCTAGATCCTTCATGTCAAATTCATTTGTGAGTTTTGTTTGCATTTAGCAATAAGATGATCTTCTCCCGTTATTAATAAGTCATCAACATAAAGAACTATAATTACGATTTCACCTTTGGATATTTTGAAGTATATATTAGGATCGGCTTCATTCTTGAAGTATCCTAACTTGGAAAGATAATTGTCTATGCGTTCATACCAAGCCCTGGGACCTTGCTTGAGACCATAAAGTGCTTTCTTCAATTTGCAAACATAATTATTGTCATGGGTGATGAAACCTTCTGGTTGTTCTATGTATACTTCTTCAATAACACCATTTAGAAATGTTGTCTTTACATCCATTTGATGTATCTTCCACCCTTTGGATGCTACAATGGCTATAATAGTTCTTACAGAAGTGTAACAAGCAACCGGAGCAAAGGTTTCTTCGTAGTCAATTCCAGCCTTTTGAGAAAAGCCCCTGGCAACAAATTTAGCTTTATGTTTTTCGATACTACCATCAAAAGCATATTTGACTTTGAATAGCCATCTAGAGGAGATGACGGTTTTCCCCTTTGGTCTAGGCACTACTTCCCAAACATCATTTTTTACAATAGATTGGTATTCTTTGATCATCGCATCTTTCCAGGCTTGACATGCTAGGGCTTCTTTAACATTAGTTGGTTCAGATTTAGTAAGTTCTGCCATAAGTGCAAGATAGCACTTTTGATTTCTTGTCCTTTTACTTTCTTTAGACATTTCATTTGGTTCAACATTGTTTTCCTCAATCATCTTTCTTGCCCATAATGGTCTTTTCTTGCTATTAGGAATTTCAATATCTTCAAGGTGAGGTGGAGAAGATTCGTAGTTTTCTATTATGTTCTGTCTTTGATTCTCATTATCTTGAAGGGCATTCTCCCTCTGATTCTCAATTTCAACATATTCTATAGTATACTTCCTCTAATTCTCATTTGATCCTTCTTCAATAAGTGTAGATATTTTCAAAGAAATGTCCTAGTATGTATACCCTGTACCCTTTGGTAGTTTCACTGGAACCAACAAATATTCCTCTCTTTCCGGAAGGATTTAGTTTGGTTTTTTTCTCTTTGGGAATGTGAATATATACAGGACATCCGAAGATTCTAAGATGACTTAGATCTAGTTTCTTTCCTGTAAAGGCTTCCTCAGGTGTGATGTTTTCTAAAATAGAGTGAGGACATCTGTTCTGAATGTATACCGCAGTGTTGGATGCTTCAGCCCAAAAAGAGGTATGAAGATTTTGATCATGCATCATAGCTTTGGCAGCTTCAATAATAGTTGTATTTTTTCTTTCTGCTACTCCGTTCTATTGAGGATTATAAGGTACTGTATACTCCCTCTTAATCCCAACAGAAATGCAAAATTCTTTAAAGTTTTCAGAATTGTATTCACCTCCATTATCTGATCTTGGGATTTTTATTTTCCTCCCAGTTTCGTTTTCAACTAATGCTTTGAATTCTTTGAACTTTAATAATACTTCATTTGATTCTTTTAGTTTAAGAAAATAAATCCAAGTTTTTCTAGAGTAATCATCAATGAAGATCACATAGTATGAAAAACCTCCTAGTGAGAGGGTTGACATGGGTCCACACAAGTCAGTGTGAATGAGCTCTAATACAACTTTGGTTTTATGTTCACTAGAGGGAAAGGATCTTTTTAATTTTTACCTAGAGAACATCCTTTACAAATGCTTGTGTTTTGAGTTCACATTTGAGATCCCTGTAGTAATTTTCTTGAGGGAAGAGTGCTAAATCCAAGATGACCTAATCTTCGATGCCAGAGTTCATTAGTATTGGATACTTCATGACTTAGAGCTGATTTGATACTATTTCCTACTTTGTATAGGCTTCCATCTCTATACCCTAAGGAAATAGCATTTTTAATATTAGTGTTCTTAGCCCATATTAATACTTTATTTTCTTGGAATGTGACATGATAGCATTGATCGGCTAACCCTAAAATAGAGACTACGTTCCTTTTTATGCCTGGTACAAATAGGACATCTTTCAATAGTAGAGTTGCCCCTGATTTCAACTTGATTGAGCAGGTCCCAATTCCTTTTGCTGGATAAGTGGAATTGTCTCCAATTGTAACTTCTTCAGAGGAATTTTCTTTTAGGGTTTCAAATTGATCTCTGAATCTTGTTATATGTCGAGGCACTCCACTATCAATTATCCAAGTGTTTTTGCTTGAGTTAACTTCACTTGATAATGCCAAGAAGAATAATGATATTTCTGCTCCTTTAACTTCAGCTAATGCTGCTTAAATTTTCTTCTTCTCGGGACAGAATCTATGTGTGTGTCCGAACTTATCACATTTGTAACACTATATTTTGGAGAAGTCTCGGTTCTTGTGACTTTTATTGGGATTCCATACATGGCTTGTGTTGGAATTTCCTTTCTTATGTTTAAACTTCCTTTTATTGCTTTTGAAGTTTGAATGGGTATGTAGGGCTTGAATCTCATTTTCCTTGGTAGGCCTGATTCCTCTTGATATTAACTGATATTCCTCTTGAGTGCAATCATTCTTGAGCTAATCAAACTTGGGCAGAGAAGAACGTCCTGTTATACATTGAATAAAAGATTCCCATGTGATGGGTAATCCTCTAAGAGCTATTAATGTTAACTCCATGTCATCAATATTATTTCCAATAGTGGAGAGTTGATCTCTTAATTCGGAAATTCAAAGTAAGACGTAATAGTTTCCCCTTTATTCATTTTTAGATTAAGAAGTTGTTGTTTGAGAGTAAGTAATCTACTTGTATTATTAATCTCAAATGTTTCTTGAATAGTCTTGAATACTTCATAGGCGGTTTTAAGTCTCGCTATGGAGGGGAGGATATGATCTTTAACAACATCAATTATGATCTTCTTTGCTTTGTTGTTACGTGTTTTCCAAGGTTATTTTTCCAGTTCTTCTTTTGGCATGTTTTTGTCTTCCTTTGCAATGTCCCCGTTTTTCAATCTTTTGTGATTAGCGTAGTTTGACGATCCTCTTAAGCTAATCAGGTGATCAGAGGGGGTCAGTTGGCAGAGCTGGTGATTGGATTCTATTTTGGAGGTTCTGGTAGTCAAGGTTGCTTGTCGTTTGGGACGGATTGGATGACTTACCATTTTTAGTAAGTGTCATTTTGGGCATAGTTTGGTATAGCAGGGCACCTGCTCAATGTTATCAAATGATTCAGGATCGTTTATCAGGGATCTCCATTTTGAGAGACTTACTATTTATAGTAAGTCTATTTTTGGCAGATGGCTATTTTTGGCAAGGCAGTTTGAGCTCGGGGCTCTGTTGTCAAAAGTTAGTTTGTTTCAGTCAAATAGATTCAGTGGCTTCATATTTTAATTGTCGTTATTAAATTAAGTTATTTTAATTTAAAAACTTTATGACTTTATAACTTTAATGTTATAAGAAGCCACTTAAGTGAAAAAAGTAAAGTTGAAGCTTTTCAAAAAGCTTATATATTCAACTCGAAAAAGCACTTTACTCATCCATTGTTCAGTTGATAAAATTTATGAAGTTGTTGATTGTGAGAAGATGGCTAGGGTTTGAGGACTGATTCCTCTCTCTGAGCATTTTGAACCATCACTCATTGATGGTGAATTTGTTTCTGAATACTGGAAAAATTATTCTGAATTTGTAGATGTTGAACTTGGTGCTGAGGTATACCAAGTTGTGGAGATTTGTACAAGTATAGCAGAGCTGGAGTTTTTATTGATTGAATTCGAAATTCATACAAGTTATTACTTCCTCGAGGCTGAATTATCTAGCAGCCGTACGGAAATTCTTGGGTGCTGTTTACATTTTAGAAGGCCTACGAAATTGCCAAGAAGAGGCGTGTATTGTGTGGATGCCATGTTACATGTATGGAGGCAACGTTACAGTCATTTGGAGGCTGCGTTTGAACAAATTGGAAGTTGGCGCCAACTCCACAACCTCACATTACATTTTGGGGTTTGGCTGGCTTCTTCCAAGCTTTAGCATGAATCTTCTAGGCTGCTGTGTCATTTGATTTGGAGGCTCTTGGCTGCGTTTTGGGTGTTAGAGTTGTGATTTTATCAAGGAGGCTACGTCACCTTTGGGGCTGCTATTTATTTACAACTGGCATTTGACAAATTAAGGTGCATTTTCAGAATTTATTAATTAATGTAATGATCATCGTTTATGAGACATTGGTTTGAATAACATTTTTGGTAGACATTCAAGAGAAATAATTTACTGTTGTATTAATTTAAATGTTGAAAACATTATACAAAATTTCTTAAATGTTTGAAAAATTAAGAAATTGCAATTTAATTTGAGAAAGGAGTTAAAGTACAATTGATAGCCAGTCGGGCTCTTCACATCCCCAACATAAGAATCTAACTCAAGTTCTTGAAGCAAGGTAAGAATTCGAATTTTCCATGAGAAGAAGTTAGAAGCACCTTCGAGTCTATCTTCTACCTTAATACCGCTAACCATTATAATTTGTCCCTTTTTTTTTGTTTATAATGAATCTATAAGGAATTCAAGGTTTAGCTTTAATGATTTTCCTCTATTGAAGCTCTGATACCATGTTAGGAATCTAAGATCTTGATAGAGAAAATCTAATGTCTATAAATGAACTACTTATTAAATATATTTTCTTAGCAATGGATACTTACCAAAAAAAAACTGTATTGTATAAGTGCAAAGGAGAAGACAATGCTGTGTGAATTGATTGTCTTTCCCTGCCCATACGAATGAATATTAATAATAGTAAGAAGGTTCATGACTGTGTAAAGACATGACCCTACGTGTCTTGAGCCACGTCGGGCCATGTCTTACACAGCCATGCCTTCTCTTATGCGTTCGCACTGTTTCAACATTGCTTTGATTAGACACAATGGTGTTACGTATAACCTTAGTCTGTGGTTATCGTAACACATCTAATGATGTGTTACGATAACCACCGACTATTGGTTATCGTAACACCATAATCAACTGAGTCAATAACAGCAAACACACCAGTATTAAACCAACCCCGATTCAATATAAATTGCAGTCGACATTAATATATTAATATTAATAAATAATATATATATATGGTCGACTAATCATGACAATATAATTATAAGTCAATCAAATCAACACTATAATTTAACATATATCTCCTATATATCTCCGATGCCTACTCAACACTGTTCAATGGATTATGAGATTGATCAAATATGCAACTGCATTTTCTTTTATCTGAAAATAATCTTCAACATCTTTATTGCCAAGATTTTCTCTAATACCATGCTGATTTTCAGAGATCAATTTCAAATGTAATAGCACTGCTTGTAAAGTATGTGTTTTCCAAATGAATCAATCTCTTGTATATATATACATGACAAAGACAAGAAGAGACATGTCCCTTCATGAGACATGTCTATTCATTAATCTAATTTATTAATTTAACTATATAGTTATTATAAGAATAAATATAGATTAACTTTATATATATATATATATATATGCATATTAATATATAAAATAATATCAATTATTATACATATTAATATGTATATGCAATAAATCATTTCTCATAATAATCATATAGTTAGTTTTATTTATCTAACCAATGCTACATACATCAACAACAACCAACAAATATCCTTTGTTCCAATTGTTCCAAAACATGTCTTTCTCTCTTGACGCTATTCATATGCAATTGCAGCTTGTAATCGGGTTCTTTAGAACTGATTTCAAGTTCTTAACAATGCATTTGAGGCTCATATTGGATTTTAAGAGACCAACTGCAAGTGAAGAACTCGAATTTTAGTTTTGCAATGAAGATCTTTAGACACAAATCACCAGTAGATGCACATTTTGGGTTTTGAAAATGTAATTTTACATGTTCAAACTTGCAAACTGGTCTGAGACATAATCTGTGCTTAGTGTGTAAAAAGAACATGTCAAACACAAATCCTTGAATTCCCATGATGTATAGAAAAAACAAGAAATAGATGTGTTGGCATTATGAGATGGTAACCGGTAAGCTTGCTACCGGTTCATGGCAATTAAGTATTGTCATTGATTGGCAAAAAAAGGAAGGAGGTGCCTTGACATCTCAAACCTAAAGTCTAAGGAGGACACCAGAAGTGGATCTGTATGTAAGGAGATTGGTTTGGCAACCGGTAACACTATGCAAGAAAGAAGAGACTAGATCTGCTCGTCAAAAGAAACTGGTCACCAAGCAAAGTGCATCAACAACCGAGGACAGGATACAACCGAGGAAAAGGTGCAACCGGTAGGCAATGGAAGGAAAGTTAACAGGTCAAAGCTCTTACCTGTTTACAACATAAGGATCTCAACTGATCAAGAGACGACTTCGGTTTGATAAGATAAACCGCGGAAGTCATAGTCAACTATCTGTTTAAATCAACTCTTTGACCGAGACTTACTATAACCGGGATTTATTGCACTAAATCCGGAAAACCTTGAGTTAACGTGGCGATCGGTTTAAGGCGCGTTTAAAGGTTTTAAAGCCGAAGTCTGTGGCTTTAAAACAAGGAGTTATCTCATGAGAAAGAAAGATGCCTAACACACATCTATTGCTTTCTTCATAAAGCAGATAAAGAAAGAGCATGCATCGGATGTTTCCTCAATAAACTGATACTTCATCAAGTGATGAATCCGAAGGACATCTGTAATTAGGTCATGCATGAGAGGCGCAATTAGGGCAAGAGCTCTATATATTCTTCTATCTATTAAGAATATAGGTTGCCTTCATTCTGCCGAAGAAAAGAGTGAACTTGTATGCTTAAGAAGCTAGGGTAAATAGAAAATAGAAGAAGAGAGAGAACAGTGTGCAGAGAAACACAACAATAAAAAAGAACACACCTACAGCGACTAGTGATGCTTCTCAGTTGAGCATAACAGAGATCTTATTAGGCTATCAAAGTCATTTGTAAAAGGTCAATTATTCTATTGTTTTCTAGCAATTACAATAGTTAAAATCTCAGTATTTGGGTGGACTCTAACAGATCCCTTGTATCAAATCCCTTAACCGGGTGACATCTTGTAAGGTGTTCTAAGTCCTCTAACCAGGCAGGCACTAACCAGCCTTATTGTAAAAAATCCCTTAACCAGGTCGCATCTAATAGTGCATTGTAATCCTCTACCAGGGAAGGCTCCTAGCAAGGCGCACTTCAGAAGAGTGCAAAATTTGTGAGGTCTCCTCACACCGTGGTTTTCACCCAAATTGGGTTTCCACGTGATAAATCTGGTGTCACTGTGTGATTGATTGCTTGATGTTATTTTATACTTGAATCTGTTTAGTTTACAGTTATAAGTATACTTCATCAAATTTATTTAAAATAAGTTTTATAGATGTTGATTCACCCCTCCCCTCTCAGCACCGGTTGGGACTGTCAATTGGTATCAGAGCTTTCGGTTTATTTTCTTTACCACTTAACCGCATAAATAAAAAGTCAAGATGATGAGAAAGGAAGGACCAAAGTTTTCAAAGGAAAACTTTACTTTGTGGTGCAGCAAAATGAAGTTGTACATGAAGACCACCGAAGATCAATACTGGACTCATGTTACCACTGATTACAGTGAACCCGCTGGCACCCTGACACCTAATGAATTGAAGATCAAAACTGAGCATACGGCTGCTATGGATATGATAGCCAGCACATTACCTGATCATGTCTATGCTGAGATTGAACATCTAGAATCTGCTCACAAAATGTGGGCTAAGCTACAACTGGTATATGGAGTGAACCCAAATGTTCAAAGAGCCAAGGTTGAAAGTCTCAGAGGAAAGTATGATGACATGAGGATGAATGAAGGAGAAGACATTGAACAATACAGCAACCGGATCAAAGAAGTGATCAGCTCCATCAAAAGTGTTGGAGGAAAGCTCAGTGAAGAGGTTGTTAGCAAAATACTGAGAACGCTCAGACCTCAGTATGCCATCAAGATCTCTGCTATTCAAGAGCTCAAATCATTCACCAAAGATCAAGTCACCCTAGACTCCCTAATCGGTAAGTTGACTACATTTGAATTAAGTAATTTTGATAATAGCTTACCCTCTCAGGAAGCAGCTTTTAAGTCTTCTGTCAATATCTCTTCCACCAAAAAGGGAAGAGAAACGGTAACTGCTCTACCGGTAAGATTGGTAATCTTATTGAGAATCTGCTCTCAGAAGAAATGGAGCAAGATGAGTTTGAAGTACTCATCGCTAGGAGATTTCCCAGAGGGAAAGGGAAGTACAAAGGAAAGCTTCCTCTCAAATGCTTCTCTTGCAATAAGATAGGACATATTGCTACAAGATTCCTGATAATGATAATAAAGAGAAGAGCAACCGGTTCAAGAGTAAAGAAAAGGAGTGCTACCTTGCAGAAGGAGTCATAGACAATGAATCTGAAGACTCTGAGGATCAAGAAATTGCACTTGTTGCAATAAAAGAGGAGAGCCCAGTGGTAAGTGAAATGACACTTATCTCAAGATCTCATCAGCATGATGATTGGATCATTGACAGTGAATGCACTCACCACATGACCGATGATAAAAACAAGTTTATCAGCTTGGAGCTCAATGATAGTGGATCATTAACCTTTGGAAATAATGCTCCCTGTGCCATCAAAGGGAAAGGTTCTATTGCACTCGGCAATGATGCTGCCTATGAAGATGTGTACTGGGTTGAAGGACTCAAGTATAATTTAATGAGTAATGCACAACTAAACAACAAAGGATTCCTGTTGGAATTCGGACAAGGTTCCTGTGTAGTCAAGAATCAATCCGAAACTCATGTTGCAACCGGTAGACAAAGCAAACGGAATTTGTTCTACCTAGACTCAATGGAAGGAGCCTGTCTCATAGCTTCAGTCAAAGGAGAATCAAGCAAAATTTGTCTTATATCCAAAGAAGACAATAGCTGGTTGTGGCACAAGAGGCTCTGCCACATAAACTTTGACAGTATTGTCAAAGTGAGAAAAAGGAAATCAGTTAGAGGACTCCCTGAGATTGCAAAACCCATAAAAGGTGTTTGTAAAGATTGTCAGTTAGGAAAACTGACAAGGACAAGTTTCAACAGTAAATCTTTCTCTGTTGAAAATGTTCTAGATCTTGTGCACACAGATTTGTGTGGACCAATGAGAACAAATAACTACTACAGAGACCGGTACTTCATGCTCTTTGTAGATGACTTCTCAAGAATGATGTGGACACTCTTTTTTAGAGAGAAATCAAAGGCAGTTCACATGTTTAAAATCGACAAGGCTAGAGTGGAGAAGGAGACCAATAAAAGCCTGAAGTATCTGAGATCAAATAGAGGAGGCGAATACACTTCTCAAGAGTTCACTCACTACTGTTAGGAATATGGCATAAAAAGACAGCTATCTGCACCTAGGACTCCTCAACAAAATGGAGTAGCAAAAAGATGGAACAGGACACTGATTGACTATGCAAGAACCCTGTTGATTCAGAAGGATCTTCCTCACCACTTCTAGAGAGAAGTTGTCAGCACTGCTGTCTACACTCTCAAGTCAAAAAAAGAACCGATAAGACCCCCTATGAACTATGGTTCAATCACACTCCTAGTGTAGGTTACTTCAAAATCTTTGGCAGTAAATGTTACATCAAAAGAGATATGTACTCTAGAAAGTTTGATCCCAAGAGTGATGAAGGAACATTTTTGGATTACTCTACCAAAAGCAAAGCCTACCAATGTCTGAACAAGAGAACGGGTAAAATAATTGAAAGCATCGATGTAAAAGTTGATGAATATACATAACCGATTAAGAAGACCAGTCATAATAAATATGATAGTCTGGAAGGTCAAAATAAAGGTAATATTTTTGAGTTCAATGACGTAATAATCGAAGATGAAAGAGAAGAACTTGTGGACAGACATCTGGAACGGGAGATTGTACCGAAAGCTGACAGGCCAGCACAAGATGATGAACAAGAAGTTGTTCATGATCATAATGAAGAAATTGCTCAACCGGAAGAACCTGATAGGGAACAAAGACCGGTTCTCCCAAGGTATGTCACATATCACTCAGCTGATAATATCATTGGTGACAAACATGCAAATATCTTGACTAGGAAAAAGGTCAGACAGAATATCTGTTTGTTTTCCTGTATTGAGCCCAAAACCACCAGGGAAGCTCTGGAAGACAAAAACTAGGTCAAGGCCATGGAGGAAGAAATTGAGCAAATAGAAAAGAATGACACATGGGTACTTGTGCCTAGACCACAAGATAAGAATGTCATTGGGACAAAGTGGGTCTACAGGAACAAGCTGAATGAAGAAGGGAAAGTCATAAGGCATAAAGCAAGACTAGTTTGCAAAGGGTATGCTCAGGAAGCTAGACTGGATTATGGAGAAACCTTCGCACTTGTGGCCAGATTAGGAGTAAGAATTCTTCTTGCCTATGCTGCTCACAAGAAATTTAGAGTATACCAGATGGATGTAAAGTCTGCATTTCTGAATGGAATACTCGAGAAGGAAGTTTACATTGAACAACCAGAAGGTTTCACATCCACACAAAAGGGTGATATGGTTTGTAAATTGAAAAAGGGTCTTTATGGGCTAAAACAAGCTCCAAGGGCTTGGTATGAAAGGTTGCATTCATACCTCCTAACCATAGGATTCACAAGAACCGGGGACAACAACAATATGTATCTCAAGACCGGAAAAGATGGGAACCTGATTGCCGAAATCTTTGTAAATGATATCATCTTTGGAGGAGATGACAGGATGAGAAAGGCCTTTGCTGAAGAAATGAAGAATGAATTTGAAATGTCTATGATAGGACCCATAAAATTCTTCATTGGACTACAGGTCCATCAGTTAAAGGAAGGCATCTTTATTTCTTAGTCTAAGTATATAAAAGAAATTCTTAAGACTTTTGGACTGGAAGAATCCAAACCGGTTGGTACACCGATGATAACTAACCTCAAGTTATCAAAGGATGATGATGCAAAAGAAGTGAATGAAACACTGTATCGGTCCATGATAGGGAAATTATAGTATGCAGTACACAGTAGACCGGACATGGCACATGCAGTTGGCATAGTAGCAAGATTCTCTGCAAATCCTAAAGAGACGCATCTGATAGCAGTGAAGAGAATTTTCAGATACCTAAAAGGGACTGAGGAAAATGGCTTGTGGTTTCCTCACAAGGGAGGCTTCCAAGTAAAGGTTTACACCGATGCATACTGGGCTGGAAATATTGATGACAGAAAAAGCACAAGTGGTGATGCATTCTTTCTCGGTGGGAGGATTGTTTCTTGGACAAGTAAGAAATAGAACTAGATTTCTCAGTCTACTGCAGAAGCTGAATACATTGTTGCTGTAATCAATTGCACACAAGTGATCTAGATCAAACAACTACTAGAAGAAATCCATGAATAGATACCTGAACCGATTGCACTCTACTATGATAGCACCATTGCAATCAACATATCCAAAAACCCTATCATGCACTCCAAGACAAAGCACATTGCCATCAAGTATCATTACTTGAGAGAGATGGTACAAAAAGAGGTAAGATTGGAGTATGTTCCCACTAAAGAACAGATTGTTGATATCTTCACTAAGCCACTACCAAAGAGTACTTTTGAGTATCTCAGAGGTAAACTAGGGGTGACCCCCCTTCCTGATCATTAGTAAACTAGCAAAGGTAATCATCAGTTCATTATGCTTCAACAAAGGGTTTCACCTCATCTTTTCTGGACTGATGAAAAGGATTGTTGTTCGAAGGGGCAGATTTGATAAAGATAGTCTTTCTGACTAACCTTTGGCATTATTGTCAAAAGGGGGAGAGTTTGGCAATGAGAACCGATAGATGACCGGCTAGCAGTAGCAGCACACAGAGGGACAAGCATAGGGCAGGTATCATGATTGCCTATTTAGGTTTTGCCATCAATGCCAAAGGGGGAGATTGTTGGCATTATGAGATGGTAACCGATAAGGTTGCTACCAGTTCATGGCAATTAAGTATTGTCATTGATTGGCAAAAAATGGAAGGAGGTGTCTTGACAACTCAAACTTGAAGTCTAAGGAGGACACCAGAAGTGGATCTATATGTAAGGAGACTGGTTTGGCAACCAGTAACACTGCAAGAAAGAAGAATCTAGATCTGCTCATCAAAAGAAACCGGTCACCAAGCAAAGTGCATCAACAACCGAGGATAGGATACAACCGAGGAAAAGGTGCAACCAGTAAGTAGTGGAAGGAAAGTTAACAAGTCAAAGCTCTTACCTGTTTACAACATAAGGATCTCAACCAATCAAGAGAAGACTTCGGTTTAATAAGATAAACCGCGGAAGTCATAGTCAACTATCTGTTTAAATCAACTCTTTGACCGGGACTTACTATAACCGGGATTTATTGCACTAAATCCGGAAAACCTTGAGTTAACGTGGCGATCGGTTTGAGGCGCGTTTAAAGGTTTTAAAGCCGAAGTCTGTGGCTTTAAAACAAGGAGTTATCTCATGAGAAAGAAAGATGCCTAACACACATCTATTGCTTTCTTCATAAAGCAAATAAAGAAAGAGCATGCATCGGATGTTTCCTCAGTAAACTGATACTTCATCAAGCAATGAATCCGAAGGACGTCTGTAATTAGGTCATGCATGAGAGGCGCAATTAGGGCAAGAGCTCTATATATTCTTCTATCTGTTAAGAATATAGGTTGCCTTCATTCTGCCGAAGAAAAGAGTGAACTTGCATGCTTAAGAAGCTAGGGTAAATAGAAAATAGAAGAGAGAGAACAGTGTGCAGAGAAGCACAATAGTAAAGGAGAACACACTTGCGGCGACCATTGATGCTTCTCAGTTGAGCATAATAGAGATCTTATCAAGCTATGCAAAGCCGTTTGTAAAAGGTCAATCTTTCTATTGTTTTCTAGAAATTACAATAGTTAAAATCTCAGTATTTGGGTGGACTCTGACAGGTCCCTTGTATCAAATCCCTTAACCGGGTGACATCTTGTAAGGTGTTCTAAGTCCTCTAACCAAGCAAGCATTAACCGGCCTTATTGTAACAAATCCCTTAACTGAGTCGCATCTAATAGTGCATTGTAATCCTCTAATAAGGAAGGCTCCTAATAGGGCGCACTTCAGAAGAGTGCAGAATTTGTGAGGTCTCCTCACACCGTGGTTTTCACCCAAATTGGGTTTCCACGCAATAAATCTGGTGTCACTGTGTGATTGATTGCTTGATGTTATTTTATGCTGGAATTTGTTTAGTTTACAGTTATAAGTATACTTCATCATATTTATTTAAAAGAAGTTTTATAGGTGCCGATTCACCCCTCCCCTCTCATCACCGGTTGGGACAGTCAATATGGACCAAATCTTCTTCATGAGATATTTGATCTCTAATATTTCTTACTGTTTTTTTTAATTGTTTCTTTCTGTATATCACTATTGTTGATGCTATTTATTAACAATGGATCGTCATTGCCCTTCCTCCTTCAATGTTTGGCTAAGGAAGTCGCATCTTTGTTGAATGTTCACAGTCTATCACCTCTTCTAAATCGAGAAGAGAATTTATCCCTTTGTTCATTGGCTGAAGACTTTGACATCTCTATTGAGTTTTTTTTTTCTGAATTTAGAATTCTCAACTTCAGCTGTGAGAGAAGTATTACAAAGACCTCTCAACTTCTGAACTTAGACTTTTGCAAAACCGCTGGAAGAAGAATTGAAATCTGGAAAGAACTCCTAAAATGCAACTTAATATGGGTATTTTCAAAATTAAAATCAAGCCAAACTCAAACTCAAATTCCATTCTCCATAATTGCGAACTCCAGATCTGGAAAAGTTCTTTGACAAATGACAAAAATGGAAACCAAAATACTCAATTCCAGCGTGGTCAAAGACTTATTCAACTCTCCAAAACGTGGTTTGTAGCGCTCATTGCAAACTGACTTGTAATCTCTGCAAAAAACGGCACCTAAGGAGGAAAAATGTGGTTCGTATGTGTGGATACATGTAACGAGCCCAACCTGGCTCCAACTTCTGACTAAGATGATAAATGTAGTTTTGCCAATTTTGCAATGATTTTGGTTTCACATTGAGATTTTTGAACATTCTTGCCAATTCATTTGATTTGGGAATAAATAATGTTTTTGGCTTTTTCACAATATAGGAATGCAAACTAAATTCTAAATACACAAACTTTGAATCTATTTGATTTGTAAATATATATATATGCAATGTATTCTGATGCAATTCAAATTAAAAACTATAGTTATGCACCTTATTGAAGTATATAAGTTTCTGCTGCTAGAATTGTTCAAAACGCAGCCCATTGAATGAGCTTGCTGCCTGAAACAGAGATCGCAGCCTTATTATACGTGATTGCAGCCTGTATATACATGCTCGCAGCCCTTGTAAGAGTCATACGCTACCTCAATGGTGATGGACACAGCCCAATAGCCAAAACGCAGACCCCAAAATGAAATCGCATCTAATAGATAGGTATTGCTACTCACTTAATGAATGTTGTCCAGCCTAGTACTTCAATGCAGATTGAGATGAACACAATTCACCACCAAAAGATGGTTCAAAGTGCAAACACAAACCAACAGAATCGCTCCCATCTTGCAAGGTAAAAACCAAACCCTTATGGAGACCAAATTCTTCATCAAATGCAAAAATCAATAACATGGAATCAATTGCTTTTGCACAAAGCTTTGCTTTTATAATAAAAGACCAAATCTTCCTTATCACTCCAATAGTTAGCTTCATGAAGAAACTTTTCACTTAAATGCCCTTTGCTTTATACTTAGGCACATATTTTAATAATATAATTTATTAACTCCCTTTGGCTCCAAAAATGACCTTTTCATCAATATCATGATATTCTGACACACAAGGTCATTGTTTCCACTGCCAAAGATTTAAAACTTTTCAACCTAGTTCCAACAAGCTATGACACTAAGGTGACCAATATACAATACCAGCAAAAATAACAACCTTAGCGTATTTAATTAAATAATATCATAATTCACTCATCTTGTGAAAATGACTGAAGAAGCATCAAAATCGAAATTTGATAGCATATGAGTGATCCTAATGAAGAAAGACAATGAATGAACTTGACAGGGTGACTTACTAAAAATAGACGCTCCCTCCAAGATTATTAGAGCCCAAACTAGAAGCCAAAAATAAAAACTAAGAGCATCATTCAACTCCTCTAACTCATCTATGCTCATCGGAACCATCCATTGACTTACTATAAATAGTAAGTCCTGCCAAACAGAGCCATAACCCTCAACAGGGTCCTCTAATTACCAGTATTAGCCTACAAGGATCCAGTAATAGGCTAAATCCATCCACTATTATGGTCATGCTAAAAAGGGGGCATTACAGTCCTCCCTTCCCAAGATTGCTTGTCCTCAAGCAATCACAGGAATCAAAGAAACACAAAGATCCACTCGGATCCCAAGGATAAATATGTATAATGTCCCTACCGTCACCTGCAAACTCCTGTGATGATAACACTATCCACAAAGCTATCCTAAACATACTGTCACCATACCAACAATGGTGACTCGCCCAATCTGCAGTGCCAATCCTATATCCACCTGGATCCCAGTAGAGACGAAACTCACATCCATCCATAACATGGAAAAATGGATATCCGATATCATTGGCTAGATCAATACTCCCTGCACACCCTACCAATCCGCCATGAGTATGAAGTATATCTGTGCAACAGGAACTAGTACTCCCAAAAGCATCTATACCATAACCCATATATCCATCCTTTGCAAAACCGTCATGGATATGTTGACTCTACAAGTAGCCTCTTGTTAACTTGCAATAACTAGCCCTATCAATTGAAGAGGGTGTAAGCCCATCCCATAAAGGATGGTATGAACCTGGAGCCAACCCACACCTGCGCAAAACCAATTCCTCTACCTATGGGTCAAAAGAGAAATGATGAGCACTCCTCACTATGTAGTTGCGATAAAATGCTCTGATCTCTATCAAAGGCTCATCATCATCAAACCAAGAAACAAGAGATGGCTCCAATCTCTATCTCCAAACAACTGGTTAGGCAGGATCCCGGGTAACCCTCTCAGCAAACCCAACCACAAAATCCTTGTGGGGAAGCATTGGAGTCATAGTCTCTACAATCTTTCCCACCAAGACTTGAATACTACAAGAACCCCAGATGAGAGTACCCTCAGAAGCTCTGAATGGTCCCTCTTGCGATTCCGAACTCTCAAGTTGATACTCCATAAATGACTCTGTGCAGTAGAAATTATATGAAGAAGCATCAACTTGCTCCCCTGTAACCCACAACTGATCCCTCTGAAACTGTGGCACTACCAACTGTCTATCGCTATCAACTGTATGAGATGAAGTAATAGATTGTCTTCCGAAAGAAGGAAACAAATCCCTATGAAAGCTTGTCTCAAAATCAGATGATACCCTGCCCAAGTCCTATGAAGAAGAGGGAGTAGTGTCAGGAACTAGCATACAACTCTCTGAAGAAACCACTACTGTCACATTGGGACTCTCAATAACCTATTCTGCATCATCTGTCAGTGTGCTAACTACTAGGGAACCTAGTACAACAAGAAGCTCTCTGCAGTCCTCCACTGATGCACTCATCTCCTCTATAGCTATTGCACTCATATCAAGGATGGATGTAACTATGTCCTCAACGCATTCATCATCACAATCCGTGGATATCAACTCACCACCAACCACCACTATATGTAGTTGAACTAGATCTATGACTGGCATAGACTGTACTCTCTCTAACTCCACGATCACCTCACTCAACTGCAATTGCGACTCGTGGAGAGCCAACTGGGTGCTCTCCAACACCTCAATAGTCGCCTCAAGCTCATGGGTGAGCTCAACCACCTCCTCTTTCCCTAACAATTCCTCATAACAAGTGCTACCCCACTCAAGAAGGTAATCCCTGTCAGCTACCAACTATAAATAATTACGCTTCAAGATCCTGACAGCCTCTCGAAGTGAATGAATCTCTGCTAGGGAAAGGCAACTACCGTTGTGCTCATTTGGCATAGGAGCACCCCAAACAAATACAACTAACATCTATCGGATAGCATCATAATGCTCAAGAGCTAAAGAAATATCACTATTGCTCACCTTCAATTGTCTGGTCACATGATGTCTCTGCATATCCTGGCTCCTACATAAGCTCTTTGATTCACTAACTCCACTATGATAGGAAACTGTATTCTCATTGCTCACCACATGATTACTAACATCACGTGCGCAACAACCTTGCACATGTCCATCAATGAGGTACTACTAGGTACCTCTGCAAATATCTCATCTGAAGAAGTGGAAGCCATAGCTATATCAAACTCCTGGCATGCCTCTGCATCCCCATCCACTGTAAGTCCCTGTAAATCACGATCCTGGGACCGATCCTCAACGCATGACAGCTCTGAATCATCACTCAACGTCTGGAATGATAAACCTAATGGTCCCAAGCGGTGCTAAGAGGGGAGGGGTGAATCAACACCTACTAAAACTTCAATAACAAATCTGATATAAAGTAACTAAGACTGTAAGCAGAATAGATTCTAGAACAGAAATAGCTATCAACCAGTCAAGCAATAGACAACACTAGATTTATCACGTGGAAACCCAAATCGGGAGAAAACCACAGTGTGAGTAAACCTCACAAATTTTGCACTCTTCTAAAGTGCGCCCTATAAGGAGCCTTCCCTGTTAAAGGATTACAAATGCACTGTTAGATGCGACCCGGTTAAGGGATTAAAAAATAAGGCCCGTTAGAACCTGCCTGGCTAGAGGACTCAGAACACCTAAACAAATGTCACTTGGTTAAGGGATTTAATACAAGGGACCTATTAATGTCCAACCAAAATACTAGGATTTTGCTATTGCAATTATCAGAGAGCAATAGAGGGTTTGATCTTTTGATGATGGCTTTGCTAAGCCTGATAAGATCGCTGTTCTGTTCAACTGAGAATCATCACCGGTCACTGCAGGCATGTTCTCCTTCGTTGTTGTGCTTCTCTGCACACTCTACTTTCTTCTCCTCTCTTCACCTTAGCTTCTTCAGCGTATAGGTTCACTCTTTACTTTGGCAGAATGAGGGCAAGCAATATTCTTCACAGGCAGAGGAATATATAGACTTCTTGCCCTATATGCTTTTCACATGCATGACCTATTCAAGATCTCCTTCAGATCTATCACCCAGTGAAGTATTAGTTCACTGAGGAAACATCCAGTGTATGCCATGTGCTTTTATCGCTTTATGAAGAAAAAGACAGATGCGTGTCAAAAGCTTTCCTTCACTAGAGTTTTCTTCATGTTTTAATGCCACAAACTCCGGCATTAAAACTCTCTCTTGTGCCTTGTACCGATCATCTTGATAACACAAAGTCTTCCGGATTTTGTGCAACAAATCCCGGTCGAAGAGTCAAACAACTGTTTGTCAACAGTTACTTTCTACGGTTCATCAGTCATGATGAAATCTTCACTTGTTCGGTTAAGATCCTTAGGTTGTGCACAGATTAGGATTTTAACTTGTCACCATCCCTTTCACTGGTTGTACCAGTTTCATCCTTTCCTCGGTTCCTGTTACCGGTTACTGGTTGCATCTTCCTTGGTGACCAGTTGCTCTGATGATCAATTAGAGCATTATTATAGTCTCTTATTTCTTGCGCAGTGTCACCGGTTGCCAAACCAGTCTCTCCTCGCACTTACTGTAGTCAGTTGTGTTTGTCCTTGCTTCACAAATCGAACACTGGTATCCTTAGTCATAAATGACAACACCTCTTTGCCAATCAATGACAATACCTCTTTTTCCATGTACCGGTTGCATTCTTACCAATTAATCAACTAATGCCAACAAAACCAAACTCACTGCAGCATGAAACATCCTCATACAAATCATTAGAGGTACCCATAACACTAGTATCCACATCGTCTAATTGAGACTCCTTTGCTATCTCCTATTGTTGCATACATGACTCACTATTGTCATGTGAATCAACATCACTATGGCATGAACCTACATCGCATAACTCCTCCCCAACACTCAAATCATGAGTGTCATCACTAGGTAGCTCCATGCTCTCATCCTCCACACAAGAGAAGACAGTTGTCTCCTACACTGACTCGTCATTATAACTCATGTCATAAAAATCAGAACTGTCCGAACTCATTCTCCTCGCAGTCTTCAAATACAAGCCCATCATCTAATGAGTTAGAACCCATAGTGGCATCAGCAACACCATCAACATGATCAAATAAGGGACTGTTGTCCTGAAAATTAGACTGTCACTGACATTTTGAGTACCACTAACTAGTGTGAGGCTGCCATCAAGGATAGTCAACATGTCATTATTTTCCTGTTCACTAACTCTGGTCTCATCAAGATGTTGGGACTCAATGTTGTTGTCCTGCAACAAATAAGTCATATATGTGTCCCTGTAAAGAGTCTCCAACATCATGTATGCAAGGTGGACTAGTGGCTGCCCCACAAAGCACGGGATCAACTCCACAATGATCAATAGCTACTGAAAATTCATCCTGAATATTTCTAGATGTCTCACCTGTGAAAACCTCTCATTTCTCTTCATGCTTTCTCTATGAGGAAGACTTATTGAAGAAGGAAACCATAAACCTAGCTTCCCTGTCAACAGTCACCAGATCTGAAAGTTTTGCATCTAACCTTTCTTGTGTTTGCCTCAATTTCTCCATTTCATTTACCAGGGCACCTGTTTGTTTCCTGAAACGTGACACACTACTCAACTGGTTTTCCATATTTACTGGATTTCGTGTATTTGTCCATGATTAAAATAACCTGCAAGAGTGTTGATCACTCACAAATCAAGCGTGGAAACTCAAAATTTCCAACCCCGCAGAATGGAAAGAAACCGCTCTGATACCACTGTAAGAACCCTCTCCGGTTCTAACTCTAACAAACACTGAATTGTTTCAATTCGAATGTTTGACAATTTGTCAAACACTTTGCTTGCAAGCTCTGATACCACTATAACAAGCCCAACTTGGATCCAACTTCTGACTAAGCTAATAAATGCAATTTTGCCAATTCAATTGATTTGGGAGTAAATAATGTTTTTCGCTTTTTCACAATATAGGAATGCAAACTAAATTCTAAATACACAAACTTTGAATCTATTTAATTTGCAAATATATATATATATACAAAGTATTCTGATGCAGTTCAAATTAAAAACTATAGTTATGCACCTTATTAAAGTATATAAGTTGCTACTGCTAGAATTGTTCAAAACGCAACCCATTGAATGAGCTCACTGCCTAAAACAGAGATCGCAGTCTTATTATATGCGATCGCAACTTGATATACATGCTCGCAACCCTTGTAAGAGTCACACGCTGCCTCAATGGTGATGGATGCAGCCCAATAGCCAAATTGCAGACCCCAAAATGAAATCAGATCTAATAGATAGGTATTATTGCTCACTTAATGAATGTCATCCAGCCAAGTACTTCAATGCAGATTGAAATGAACACAATTTACCACCAAAAGATGGTTCAAAGTGTAGGCACAAACCAAGAGAATCGCTCCCAGCTTGCAAGGTAAAACCAAAACCCTTATGGAGACCAAATTCTTCATCAAATGCAAAAATCAATAACATGGAATCAATTGCTCACAAAGCTTTGCTTTTATAATAAAAAACCAAATCTTCATTATCACTCCAAAGTTAGCTTCATGAAGACACTTTTCACTTAAATGACCTTTGCTTCATACTTAGGCACATATTTGATTTATATAATTTATTAACTTCCTTTGGCTCAAAAAATGACCTTTTCATCAATATCATGATATTCTAACACACAAGGTCATTTTTCCTATGCCCAAGATTTAAAACTTTTCAACCCGGTTCCAACGAGCTATGACACTAAGGTGACCAATATACAATACCAGCAAAATAGCAACCTTAGTGTATTTAATTAAGTAATAATCATAATTCACACGTCTTGCGAAAATGACTGAAGAAGCACCAAAATCGAAATCTGACAACACGAGTGATCCTGATGAAGAAAGACGATGAATGAACCTAATGGAGTGACTTACTAAAAATAGATGCTCCCTCCAAGATTCTTGGAGCCCAAACCAGAAGCCAAAAATAAAAACTGAGAGCATCATTCAACTCCTCTAACTCATCTGTGCTCATCGGAACCATCCATTGACTTACTATAAATAGTAAGTCTCACCAAACAGAGCCATAACCCTCAACAAGGTCCTCTAATTACCAGTATTAGCCTACAAGGACCCAATAATAGGCTAAATCCATCCACTATCATGGTCATGCTAAAAGGGGACATTACAATACAAGCAGCAAAATGCCTTGACTTTGCCCTAAATCGGGCTTTCCAAGTGACGCTTCAACTTGGAATGCTTTTACGTTTCAAAAAGCACTTGTAAATACCCAAGTCGGGCTTTAGAAATGTTATTACAAGTCAAAAGCATTTCATTGCTATATAAAACAGCGATATCATATGAGAAATCGCATTTTAAAATAGGCATTGCGTGTTTTTTAAAAAGGATACCAAACATATGGTCGAGCTTTAGAAGCCCGACCGCATATGGGAACTTGTTTTATGTTAAGTCCATAGATGGTTTTTGAACTCGAGCTTTTAGAAACTTTTTACAATACGAACTTATTTGCAACGCCGTCAAAAAACAGCAACATAGTGCTAGGGTCGGGATTCTATGCTCACGCAACATGTATTAATGTGTTAAAACAAAGTTATAACATTGAAGGTTTACTTTTAAGCTCACGCGACATGTCTAGCACTCCTAAAAGCTCATCATTTCCCTATCAAAATGATCCATACAAAGATAGTGTAAGGTTTTAGAACCATCTTTACAAGCATTTGAAATGAGTTTTTTAAAAATAAAAGAAACGATGTAGTCGGGCTTTAAAAGCCCGACTGCATTAATTACTTTTCTTTAAAACACTTGCAATAAACTTAGAACATAGGTGGGTTTTAAATGTATCTTTACAACCATTTCTGTTATGTAGAAGTCATGTAATCGGACTTTTAAAACCCACTTACATATATAACATTCTCATTAAAATAATTGATTTCCCTTTGAAAATATTATTTAAAATGCAACGGTGGACTTTTATTTCTCCATTACAAGTGAATGCTTCTCAAAACAAGTTGTAATGACTCACAAAAAGCCCAACTTCATGACTTAAGCAGCCTTGGTGGACTATTGATTCCATATCACAGGCTTTTAAACAAAGAACAATGACCTCCAGTCGGAATTTAAAACCCCACTTGCAAGTCACTTAATTCTTTATTATCTCTTAGAATATAGCTTAGAAGTAGACCTAGGATAGCTCGAAATGAGCAGAATTCCAAAAGCAATAGATCTAGGAAGAAAACAAAACCAAAACCAAACAAAACAATCAATAAAAATCAAACAAAGAATTCCCAAAAGTCGAGCACTTGCAGTCAAGAAAGAAAAGTCCGACTTTGCAAGAGAGACAAAGAAAAACTTGACGGAAACCTTCGAAAATGACATTTGAAGGATAAAAAACTAAGGCCAAGGCATGGTGTAACCCATTGCCTTCAAAATTTGATCTTAAACAGTCTATCTTAGAGAGAAAACCATGATTTTGGATTGAATTTTGCATGGGTTGTCTCAATTTTGAGAATTCAAATTTGCAGACAACAAAAGTCAGGTTTCCTGGTGTTGTTGGTTCACGAGCCTAGTCGTGGTTGATTGCATGCATAGCGGTTTTGCTGCTGATTTTTTAGAGCGAATGGGGTTTGGTAATTTGGCCAACCCTTGCCTAGCAGCCCCTACCCTTCTTTCAGCAAGTCATTCTGTTGTTGTTGGTAGAGGTGACTCAACCTCCTTTTCTAGGTATTTTTGGTGCTTGTTGCAGCTCAATTTTGGGTTTTGTGAGATGGGTAGGAGCATTTGTCGCTCATTCTACAGCTTTTAGGAGTTTTGTCCCAAATATGGTTGAGGCCATTGATGGGCAGTTGGCTTTGGAGGCTCATTTGAGTGTTTATCCCTTATTGGTTTGGAGTTTGTGGGCTCTATTATTCGTGTTGTGGTATGTATGTTGGTGACCTCTATTGTTGGTGGTGATTTGTCCAATCTAAAGTTGTTCTTTGGCCATGTGGAGACAGCTTTTATGGCTTGTTCTTTCAGATGGAATCTTGGTTGTTTTTTCTATTTGTGGGTTGTTTTGCAAAGATTTGTTGCTTCTCAGTAGTTTTGATGAGTGGGGTATGATAGATTTTTTCTTTTCTTCTATCATACCCATTTTGGGTTTGAGTTTTTCTTTGTATCTACAACTAATTTCCTTGAACCAGTCTAGGCCAATTTTAGATTTGCATTTTTTTGTGAGGGTCTCTTATGTCGTTTTAGAAAAGAAATTTGTTTTGGTGAAGGTTAAGAAGGCTCTTTTTCCTGATAAAGTTGATTCTTTGCTAAGGGCCTTTTTTGTTGGTACCTTGATCTCTTTTCATGAGTTTCCTATAGAAGTGGAGAACTTCCTTGTGAGAAGGACTAAGGAATTGTTTATCCATCAACTAGCTTCCTCTCCTATTTGGCCCACTGAGGTGGTTGCTTCTTGTATTGAGGTGGAGAATGTTTGTGTGCGAGAGGTGGTGTGTTGTTGTAAGGGGGTCGTTGCTGCCCTTTCTTTAGTTATTGGCTGCAAGGTGGTTGCTGTTGGTCTTGCTCTTGTTTTATTTCCTCCCACTCCTATTGAGGTGAAGACCTTTCAAGGAAAAGGGAGTATTTGGATGTATATCTAGAAGGTTATGGGAGTCTTTTCAAAACCCATTGTAAAGGTAATGGGAGCCTGCCAAAACACCTCGTTCTAAGTAAGGGCTTTAGCCGTGTGTTGTTGAAGTTTGGGCCTATCTTGATTAATCTCCTTTAGGTTGTTGTTGTTTAGCTGATTGTTGGGTTGTTTCTAGTATGTGTTCAATCTATTGCAGCTTTTTGTTGTAGGGTTTCGGATCTCATCAACATATGCATGTACAAGATTTCTAGGTCCCTTCAAACATGTTTTACCCGTAATCAAAAACATTCTCAAACAAATTTACATGATTGGAAAAAAAAACAAGGGGAAAAGGAACTGTCTTGAAATCCAAAGTCCTTAGAATGAACACTTCCAATTCACTCATAGATGTTCAAAGGATACAAAAATCTTGTGTGAGCAAGATGTATTGGCATGGGCCTTTAAAAAGAAATATTTTCTGCATTTTTACAACATACTTTCCATTTATTTTCAGTGTTACACGGGTCTTGCGGACTTGGGACAAGGGGACGACAGGGCGGGTTTCCGAGACAGGGGAACAAGGGGGTCCAATTTGGGGACAAGGGGGATGGCAGCAGAGCGGGGATTGGGGGTTGGTGTTGTATATACTATATATGATACATATGGTACTTGAAATGGTAGTTATGAAAAGATGTATAAGTTTATAACAGTATAAGTAAAATACTAAATAGCAAACTTGCAAATGCCAAATACTAAATACTTGAACATTGAACAATGAACAATGGAACATTACATATCAAATTACAAATTAAAAATTAGAATACTAAAATTATAAAATTGTCAAAACGGTGAATGGAAGATTCTATTATATCAAAAATATATGTACCATAAAGATGATTACAATGAGTAGCATGATAATATGATATCAAAACAAAAAATGCCAAAATGTAGTGAAGGGAGGCCTCTAATAGCCCTGCATCTTGATGGAGCCCTAATTTGTTGTAGAAATCATGGCCTCCATTTGTAACATGTGGAAGATTTGATGATATTATTAAAGTAGTAATAGATTACGTTGGTCATTAGTTGAAATATAAAAACTTTTTTTTGTTTAAAAGAGACGTGACTTTTGATATTTAAAAGACACGTCACTTTATAAAACCAAGTATAAATAAGGATTTTATAATCCGATAGAAGGAGACATTTGAAGATAGAAACATTTTTATATATTTGTATGGAGGGATAAGGATCATAACATGATTTTGTAAATTTAAATTTATTTTATTTTAATAATAAAATAAAACATCCTTTGTTATTTATTAAAGGCAAAGAGAATTAAACTATTGATGAACCGTCCTTTATAATTATTATTTTTGAATATTATGTGCAATTTAAATATCGGATAAGTGGATACAGTCAGATAGCATCCTAAACTTACGCTGAAATAATTTAGGATTGCATAAATATTTGATTTGTCGCGTCTTGATTATTGAATTGGTTAGCAATATAAATGCTTTGAACATTATAAAGTTGTACGTAAACCTTCATTGAAGTTGACTCTATTGCCCGAATAAGCAGAGGCACTGGTCTTATTATTATTGAAATATTGGGTTTATATATGAAGTTAGAAAATTTATCAAATCCTTCCTACAAACCTTATTAATCATTACACAACATTTTAATTCAAACATTCAAAATTCAACTTTATTTTGATCGAGTTCAAGGATTTTGCCAACCAAGGAACTCACCAGCTTAAATTCGCTATAGAAGAGCTTCGAACCAGGTGATCAAGTTTGAAGTAAAGGTTTACCCGCCTAGGTGTAGCGAAGCCTAAAGTGTAGGAGAGTTTGAAGTATTCCCGTTCGTTGGCCAAAATTGATTTGGAATTCTAGTGGAGAGTTGGCAGGCTCTAGGATTTCCAATCTGCGGTTTTGGGAACCAACAGATTGGCGACTCTGTTGGGGACAGAACTCAGAATCAGTTGTATGACTTTGTCCTTCTTATGAAGAAGGTGGCAACTCTATTTAATAAAGATTTCAGTTGGTAACTCTACTGAGGGAGAAGACTCGGAAGGAGATGGTGGATAGGTTTTTCAAATGTATCGATCATTTGAAAGAAAGCCTTTTATTCCAGATGGTATCAGGCCATTGGATTTCAGCAAGTTTGATTATGAACCTAGCAAGTTATCCCCAAAACTTTCACAACTTGTGCCAAAGTTTCATGGAGAATGGGATGAATCCGCACTTCAACATTTGAATGTGTTTTATACATTCATAGAAGACTATGGGGTTGATACAGAAGATCAGGTGATGAAGTTGTTTGTCAGAACATTGAAGGACAATGCGAGACAGGCTTATGAATCACTACCTACACAATGTATCTCGTCTTGGAAAGAGTTTGAAAAATGGTTCCTATATGAGTTTCATGATGCAAGCGAGGAAGATGACATGTGTTATGAATGGTGTGAAGATCAAAGTTGCAACATGGAAGAGGATCCTAACATGTCTCCACTTGATGACTTTTTCAGTTTGGAGAGATTTGAAGGGGAGTCTTCTGCGCACTTATTCTTGAGGATGGCAAATATGTATCAGAGGATACCTGTAACAATTATGCCTTCACAAAAAGAAATAATGAGAAAGGTCAAAAACTTGGGAATCTCATTAGGTGACCCTGATCTAAAGCTTCTTTTTCAGATATTAGAAGAAGATGATGAAGACAAAGAAGAGGAGGCTTATGATCAGATTGAATAAGGCCTTGTGCTTGACGGCAATCGTAGTGATGATGAAGAAGATCCAAATTACATATCCCCTTTGGACACATTTTTGGACTTAGAGAAACAAGAAGAAGAATCTGCAGTACAATTTTTCCTGAGGATGTTTAATATCCGTCAAGAAGTACCTTTAGAATGCAGACCTTCAGCCTTTGACCTTTTCAACAAAATGCGAGAATTAGGTCTTTTATATGATCATCAGTTCCTTACCTTTCTCAAACTTATGAATAATGAACTAGATGCAGAGGAGAATGAATGCAAGACTGAAGTAGCATGTGAGTCAAGTGAAGTTTTAGATGTGAATGGAGGAGACTCTTTTGGACAGTTTGAGGAAAGATCTTTCCGTGATGATACTTGTATGATATCAAACACCGGTGAATGTAAAAATGAGGAAGAGGATTCTCTTGGTGTGGAAGAGATTTCAGCCTTGTTAGACATGGAATACCAAAGACTTATTGAGAAGAATGGTCCAAAATTTTTCTCAATCCACCATGGTAAGGAAGTTGACAGATCAACACATGTTGAAGAGATACTAGATGAAGGAGATGATAATTTTCAGGAATCAAATTATGGAGGTGTAATAGAACTGCATAGACAGGAGGAAGTTTCAGAAGATAGTATCCATGAAGATATCAGTCTTGATGAGGAAACACTTGATGATCCAAATGAAAGCTCTCATGAAATCATGTGTGAATTCTCTGTGTTCCTAAATCCATTGTTTGAAGAGGAAGCAAATGAAGATATGTCAGAGTTCTCTATATTCTCGAATCCGTTGTTTGAAGAGGATCTTTTATGCAATGGAATCCATCAGCATCATAATGAAGATAGCAGTCCTAATTTTAAAGTTGATAAAAATCATGAAGTGCATTCAGATGTTGAGATATCTTTCAGCTCACCCTATGAGAATGAAATACATCAAACATATGAAGATGAGATGAAATCAGCCAGACATGATGAAGAGATTGTGTTGAAGTATGGTTCTGAAAATTTTCGAAATGTCCTAGCTGATCAAACTCTTGGTGAGAGTGAGTTTGTACCTCTTGGAGATAAGTTATTCTCAACACCTTTTTGTGAGAAGGAAAAACACCCGGAATACAGAGATGGGACAGATAGTGAACAAGAAGGTATCCAAACAAAGAAAACTGATCTAAAGGTTTGTATGATTCACCAAAATCTTCTATTCAACAAGGATGGCAGTAGACCTGATGACTTCTCAAGGGCTGAACACATATTGGATACCGAAGATTGTGTTGATGAAGCGGAGAGAATTGTCTATAAGGAAGATGCATCCAATACAACAAAGTTAAAAGTGTTGCATGAACAAAATCGAGTTTTTGATAGAGGGAAGAAGTGATTTTCACTTTGGGGGGCCTAGGGCCACCAATTTTTACCTTGCATCATGTGAAGCATGGATGCTTGGTCTGCTTCTCCAGAGATAGTTGGAGTCTCATTATGCCCACAAGGGACATATGTCCCCAATAAGAGCCACTGATGGAGCCCTAATTTGTTGTAGAAATCATGGCCTCCATTTGTAACATATGTGGAAGATTTGATGATATTATTAAAGTAGTAATAGATTGCGTTGGTCATTAGTTGAAATATAAAAACTTTTTTTTGTTTAAAAGAGACGTGACTTTTGATATTTAAAAGACAAGTCACTTTATAAAACCAAGTATAAATAAGGATTTTATAATCCGATAGGAGACATTTGAAGATAGAAACATTTTTATATATTTGTATGGAGGGATAAGGAGCATAACATGATTTTGTAAATTTAAATTTATTTTATTTTAATAATAAAATAAAACATCCTTTGTTATTTATTAAAGGCAAAGAGAATTAAACTATTGATGAACCGTCCTTTATAATTATTATTTTTGAATATTATGTGCAATTTAAATATCGGATAAGTGGATACAGTCAGATAGCATCCTAAACTTACGCTGAAATAATTTAGGATTGCATAAATATTTGATTTGTCGCGTCTTGATTATTGAATTGGTTAGCAATATAAATGCTTTGAACATTATAAAGTTGTACGTAAACCTTCATTGAAGTTGACTCTATTGCCCGAATAAGCAGAGGCACTGGTCTTATTATTATTGAAATATTGGGTTTATATATGAAGTCAGAAAATTTATCAAATCCTTCCTACAAACCTTATTAATCATTACACAACATTTTAATTCAAACATTCAGCATTCAACTTTATTTTGATCGAGTTCAAGGATTTTACCAACCAAGGAACTCACCAGCTTAAATTCGCTATAGAAGAGCTTCGAACCAGGTGATCAAGTTTGAAGTAAAGGTTTACCCGCCTAGGTGTAGCGAAGCCTAAAGTGTAGGGGAGTTTGAAGTATTCCCGTTCGTTGGCCAAAATTGATTTGGAATTCTAGTGGAGAGTTGGCAGGCTCTAGGATTTCCAATCTGCGGTTTTGGGAACCAACACATCTGAAGCCGTTGCATTCTTATCCTCACCAATTTTTGCTGGCTCCTCTAGCTCTACATCGCATCGTGTTGTTGGGCTCTCCTTGCACACGTGTGTCTTGTAATCAACGATACGCAAAAAACTATGTACAGCCACTAGCTTCTCCACTCTCTTAGAGGTAAGTTTGTTCCTCTTAAGAGAGTGGATGAAGCTATAAGTACACCGGTTCTTCTCTATAGCTAAAGAACTACAAATCCGAGATAGTAGACGAATGGCTAGTGCGGTAATCTTTATGTAATGTCCCATTTTTTGGGGACATTAGTAGTCAATTAAATAATTAAATTTTAAGTTGTCAAATTATATCAAATTTAAACACAACTTAATTTAATTATTTAATAAAGTATTAAAATGACTTAATCGAGCTAAGTGAATAATTAATAAGTCATTTTAATTTAAAAGAGGACAAATAAAGAGACAAAGAAAAGGAATTTTAAGAGACAGGCAAAAGGAAAACGTATTAGAATATTTCTAATATTTATTAATGCTCTATCTCTATCGTTTTTAGATAGTTTCTATTTTCTGTATATTCGTTGTGTATATATGAGCTTGTAAGCTCTTTGTATTTATTCATTCTTTCAATACAAATATTTCGTTAATATTTTATATGGTATCAGAGCGCGGGTTATTATTTTTTAATAAAACTCTGCATAATTTCGAAAACGAAATTATCTGTGCTGCAATTTTTATTTGAAGTTCTAGCAGAAGAAACTGCACGTCCTTTTGCCTCCGTGAAAGTTCTCTTGGGTCGAGATTGCTAAGTGCTCTCTCTTGTTTTACCCCCGCGTGACTGTGTCTGGTATTTGTGCGTGAGTGTACCTAGTGCGATGGGATTCTTTTTCGACGACGGGTATCTGTTCTTTCCTTTCGCGCGATGAAAGGACTTCAGATCCCTTCGTGCCTCCGTCCGCAGAGTTTGCTAGGACTTTGCGACTGCCATCCGCAACTGGTGTTTCTCGTCCACTAGTCGACTGGTATTGCTCGCCCACGACCTGTGGCTTGAATTCACGACGGTTTAGAAGTGTTGTGTCTACTGGTTTCTTTCACGTCGCTGCATATTTTTTTTGGCACCTGGCTATAGTTCTCCTTTCACCAAAGCCGTTTTTCCTTCGAAACCCTAATTTTCAGGATCCGAAAATTCTTTTGATAACATATTTGTGGTGGGTTTCTCGAAATCTTATCTGGGTCTTCGTCAGAATTTTTTGGGTACCTCGTTTTTCATACCTCGATTTTCGGACCAGCGGATCTGAATTTTGACCTCAAATTCTTTCTAGGTTTTTTGTTTACTCTTCTAGGTACTTGTCGGATCTTTCTAGGTCAATTTAAAATTTACCTCGAAATCCGTGCAAATGGCATCTTTAACCAACCTCATGCTGGAAAATAGTCAGCGATTTAATGGCAGCAATTACAACACCTGGAAGCAGCGCATGTTAACCATTTTCAGGTACCGTCATCTGGATGCGCTTGTTCTAGGCACAGAATCACATCCTACCTCCGCTGGCACGCCCGGTGGGACCTCCGTTCAAACAAATCAGGATAAGTTTGATGATCGAAATCGAGAAGTTGTTATGCTTCTCAAGCTATCAGTCACAAATGATCAATTACCTCAGATTCCCTCTGGCAAGTCAGCTGCAAACATCTGGAAATATTTGAAGGAGTTGCATGAAACATCCGACAAGAGTCACGCGTTCTTTCTAAAGAACCAGTTGTTCTCCATCATGATGGATGAACATGTGTCCTTACAGGAGCATCTCACGAAGATTAAGGACATTAGTGATCAGCTTGAAGCCATCGGTCGAAAAATGGAGGAAGAAGATATGGTAGTTATTACCTTGAAAAGCTTGCCAACATCTTATGAGCATTTCATAGAGACTCTCAACATTACCTCAACTAATGTTGATCTGAAATTCCCAGAATTGTGCACCAAACTTCTACAGCAGGATCGTTGGAAGCAGCAGTTTGGCAGTCACGCTTCCTCACCCTCATCAAAACAAGCCTTTGCAACTAAGTTTCAGCCATCTCAGTCATCTCCACAGGGTAGTTCACATCAATCCTTAGGCAGTTTTCAGTAGAAGAGTGTTCAGTGTCATTATTGCCGTAAGTACGGCCACATGAAGAAAGATTGTCGTCAGCAACTTGCCTCCGAACAGAAGAAGCTGGGAGGGTCCAATCAGCAGGCCAATGTTGCTGAACATTCCGAGACAAAGGAGTCTATCTTCTACGCCTTTATGGCTAAAAGCCCTTCCGATTTAGCTAGGTCATCTGCTTGGTATATCGACTCTGGTGCTTCACGTCATTTCTCTCATTGGCGTGACTGGTTTACAAATTTTTATCCATACAGTGATTCAGTTGTGTTTGGTAGAGGAGAGGAGTTCAAAATTATTGGTAGAGGAAATGTTCAAATACAGTCTAGTGGGTGTCAACTCATCTTTCTCAATCTCTGCTACATTCTTGGTATGGCACTCAATCTTCTCTCTGTGAGTCAGATCATGAGAGATTCTCCTTAGTTGGATGTGGTGTTCAGTGCCCACAAATGTTCCATTATTGATCGAGTGACTCATCTTACTATTGCTACTGGTCTAGAGGATCATGGCCTATATCGGCTTACTGACACTAGTGATTCTCCTGAAATAGCTCTGGCAGCTCGTGATTTATCTCTCAATACTTTGTGGCATCAGCAATATGGACATCTAAACATCCAATATCTATCTCAGCTGTCTCGGGAGGAACTTGTCACTGGTCTACCTCCGATTCAGACGCAGCATCTTGGAGTATGTGACGCTTGTCAAGCTGGCAAACAACATCGAACTCCCTTCAAAGATGGCAATTCTTGGCGTGCATCTCAGGTACTTCAATTACTTCATGTTGATATTTGTGGTCCTATGAATACATCGTCAGTAACTGGTTGCAAATATTTTTTGCTTATTGTTGATGATTTTAGTAGAAAAATGTGGGTGCACTTTCTTAAACAAAAATCAGATGCACTTAGTACATTTCAGAATTTTAAGTTGTTGGTTGAAACGAGTCTAGCTGCAATATCATTTCTCTTAGAACAGATAATGGGGGGGAATTTTGTTCTCATGCATTCTCGGGTTTTTGTGCTGAACATGGCATCAAGCGCCAATTCACCACACCTTACACTCCTCAACAAAACAGTGTTGTTGAACGTCGCAATCGTATGATTGTTGAGATGGCTCGTTCTATGTTACACCATAAGAGTGTTCCTAATAAGTATCGGGCAGAAGCAGTGTTTACTGTTGTGTACCTTCTGAATCGTTCCCCTACTCAGGCTGTCAAGAACAAAACTCTCGAAGAATTGTGGTCTGGTCGTAAGCCCAAGATCAGCCACCTGAAGATTTTTGGCTCTCTTGCCTATGTCTGGATTCTTGATGCTAAACGTTCCAAATTAGATTCCAAGACTCAAAGACTCATGATGACTGGGTACAATGACAACCATAAGGCCTACAAATTGATAGATATCGACACTGATCATCTTATCTTTAGTCGTGATGTTGTTTTTGATGAAACTCGAGGACCGTTTCTGTCCTTTTCTGAGCAATGTTCTGAGGAACAGCCTCACAGTGTTCCCCTTCCTTTAGCACCACTTGATGGGAAGAATGATACAGATAATGCTTTCCCTGGGACACCTAATATTGATCCTGTTGAGGCTCTTGAGAATGATCCTCCTCCTGTTGTTGCTCCTGAACCTCTTCCAGCTCCTCCAAAGGTTAGCTCTTCTACTCTCCGACCCAAATGGTGGGTTAAAACTATTAGTGATCTAAGGGATGATGAGCTCATCGAAGGTAGAGTTTCTCGAAATAAGAGCAAACAAACAGTTAATTTTGCTCTTATGGCTAACATTCATAGTGTTTATGAGCCCCAGACTTATTCCGAGGCTAAAGGTATTCCTGAATGGGAACAGGCTATGGAAGCTGAACTTTAGAGTATTTAGAAAAATCAAACTTGGGTTCTTTCTGATCTTCCTGCAGGGAAGAAGCCTGTTAGCTACAAATGGGTATACAAGGTAAAATATAAAGTTGATGGCACCTTAGACAAGTATAAGGCTCGTCTTGTTGCTCGAGGGTTCTCACAAAGGGAAGGTATTGACTATGAGGAGACTTTTGCTCCCACAGCTAAAATGAGTACCATATGGCTTGTTCTTGCCCTAGCAGCTCAGTTTGGTTGGAAAGTTCATCAGATGGATGTCAAGAGTGCTTTTTTGAATGGTGACTTACAGGAAGAGGTCTACATGACGCAACCTTCTGGATTTAAGGTTGCCGGTCAGGAACACAAAGTCTGTAAACTTGTCAAAGCTCTCTATGGTCTGAAACAAGCTCCTCAGGCTTGGTATATGAAAATTGATAAATATTTAACCGACCATGGTTTTCAGAGGAGTCCATCAGATTCAAACCTATATATCAAACATGTAGGTGATGATGTCTTGTTTATCGTTGTTTATGTGGATGATTTGATCATCACTGGAAGTTCAGCACATTTGATCACTGAGATCAAACAAGATTTGTGCAGCACTTTTGATATGACAGATTTGGGACTCTTGCACTATTGTCTCGGAATTGAGGTTTGGCAGACTGAACACAGTATCTTTCTTTCTTAGTCCAAGTATGCTAGAAGTCTTCTCGACAGGTTCAGAATGCAGGATTGCAAACTTGCTCTCACTCCTATGGAACCTGGGCTCAAATTATTAGCTCAGTCTGATTCACCTGTTGTAGATGAGTCATTGTTTAGACAACTAGTGGGTAGTCTCATTTTTCTTACTGCCACCAGACCTGACATTAGTTTTGCTATAAGCTATGTCTCCCACTTTATGACAGCACCCAAGACTGATCACTGGACAGCTGCAAAGCGTGTCCTGCGCAATGTGAGTGGTACTCTTGATTATGGTCTTCTATACACTCAAAAGTCTGATTCTACACTATGTGGCTACACAGATTCAAACTAGGCCAACTCTGTTGATGATCGTAAGTCTACCGCTGGATATGTGTTTAATTTAGGATCTGCTACTGTGACATGGACTAGTAAGAAGCAACAGGGGGTGGCTTTGTCTTCGACTGAAGCAGAGTATCGAGGAGCAATTAAGGCAGCTTGTGAGGTAGTTTGGCTTCGGCGGATGCTTGCAGATATGCATGTTCCTCAATCAAGACCGACTCCTATATTCTGTGATAATCAGGGAGTACTCAAACTGGCAAAGAATCCGGTCTTCCATGAACAAACCAAGCATGTCGAAACACATTGTCATTACATTCGTCAACTGGTTGAAGACAAATCTATTCAGTTGCTGTATGTTCCCACCTTAGAGCAGTCTACTGATATCTTCACCAAGTCTCTTGGTTGCGATAAATTTGTAAAATTCAGGGAGGCTATTGGTGTTATTGATAGATTGAGCATTATGGGAGGGTATTAGAATATTTCTAATATTTATTAATGCTCTATCTCTATCGTTTTTAGATAGTTTCTATTTTCTGTATATTCGTTGTGTATATATGAGCTTGTAAGCTCTTTGTATTTATTCATTCTTTCAATACAAATATTTCGTTAATATTTTATAAAATGAAGAGTCACAAGGATGAGTTATAAAATAAATTTCAAAGGCTCATTCTCTTCATGTTTGGTATATGTTTGGTTATCTTTTTCTCTTGGAGAATTTTGGGAAGCTTTGGCTTTCAGTAGGTTTGAGGAAGAAAACCCTCAAGCTCGGAGGCAATGGACAGAAACCCATTGTTGATTGGAGATATCACTCAGGTGTCTAACTTGGTGCTTCAGATTCATATTTCTAGTTATTCAATCTGACTATAAGTTATGTGGCTACAATTAGATTTTCATGTTCTTGCTCTACTGAAGATTTAAAGGCAATATTCATATCTCATTTCAGAATCTCTATTTCAGTTTTGATGTTTTATAATTTTCTGTACAATGTGCTGGATAAATAGAAAACAATTGCATGCAAATTATTTGTTTAAATTTATGTGATAAAATCTGGAAATAATATCCTAGGGAGATATTTTACTTTTCTCTCTGTACTCCATGACATTTCCATCACAAAATTGTGTCCTCCTGTGCCATAGTGCTTATATCCATCTTTGCCACATTTAAGTAACCCTTAAGAGACGAAAATTCATCCACTCAATGCAGATTTGGCTAGTAGTATAATCATCAAACATCCTATCAATGCACCTGAAGAATCATGCCTTCACCTCATCATCCCCAAGCAGTGTAACTCTACCAGACCTAGACATGTACCACTTTAGATTCAATGCATAAGCAAGCAAAAATGTGCAAGGGAGTGTTCAGCCTGTCCCATCTGCATTGAATGAATGGTTGAATGTGCTCATTGTAGAATGCTAAAGTGGGGTACTCTTGCACAACAATTCTCATCTGGTCAAACATAGAATCAATGCACTCATACACCTCTCCAAAGCTAGGTGCAACCCCATCACCATATCTGATCACCTAGAAAATTGGAGTAATGATGGACACTGTATTTTGCATCACTCCAAAATTGATCACTCTTCACTATCTCCTTTACCCTCTTCTCCTGCTTCGTCTTAGCCTTAGCCCAATGATTCAATTCTTCCGTCACAACCATGAGTTGCAGTGCCTCTTGCAACTCAAGTATTCTCTCCAAGAGAATGTAATAGGATGCATATCTGGTCTCAACTGGTTTCAAGAACTCCTTCGCATAGGTCTTAAAGAGTGCATGTAAAGTGTGGTGGTTGTAGATAAACATTTGCACATCTCTCGCATCGCTGACAACTCCTCTAATCCAGTCAATCTTCCCCATGTCTTTGTCCCCATGTCTTTGAGTGCATTGTTCATGGCATGCACACAACATGGAGTCCACCAAATATGTCTGTAAGCTACCTCAATAAGCTTCCATGTAGCTCTATACACATGTGTTGCATCTGTCACTACATGGACCACATTTTGTGGCCCAATCTCCTCAATAGCCTCCTTGAGGACCTCAAACTCAAAATCAGCATCTTTGTGATGTCCTAAACAATCAACTTCCCTAAGAAAGTTTGGGCCCTCTAAACATGTAACCATGATGTTGATGAGTGGACGATGACTAATGTTCGTCCACCCATCCATAACTAAGTTGCATCTGGACTTTATCCAACATTCCTTCATCTGCTCCATCAAAATATTGATCTTGGCATAGTTGTTATACAAGATTGTGGCCCTCAATTTGTGCTCACTTTGTGGCACATGATGCTCCTCTCTTTGCCACCATCGATATCATCTTCTTATAATAAGGAGATCGAGCTATATGCAATGGTATGTCATTGGCAAAGAAGAATCTACCAATGGAATCATCAACTGATCCTTCAGTTGCACATTGAACAAATCAGCTATGGGTTACTTCTTGCCTTTGTTTCCCCTTGTTGTTGTCCTCCCTTGCTGCACTCTTAGTGGATGAAGGTCCTGAGGCTGACCCTGACATCGATCCTGCTCTCTCATGCAATGTACGAGTTGAGACATATTGCTTCCCCTACATCTGCTGAATTGTCTAAACCTATTGCCTAGAAGACAAAGTAGTAGGCATTGCAATTGCATAGTCTTCAAGAACACCCCAAAGCTTGTTGGACTCAATTCAATACTTGATATTTTTAGGATCTTGCAAAAATTTACATGGATTCACACCATGTCCTTTCCAAAAGAGGAAGTATGCATTAACTCTAGTGATGCTCCCATACCATGGTGTACTACAAATGTTGCATTTCCATTTTCTTGTGCCACCACCTAATGAGTTAAGGATTGTTATTTTTGTTGCAAATTGTTTGAGAGGAGACTTCGGATCATAAGGACCCCTAGCAAACTATTTCAAAAGCTCATAGGAGCAATCTACAGAAGTTGGTCCACTAGCCATGGAACTGGTTTGGGCATCTGGATCAGTCCCATGATCACTCTCCTAAGGCTCAACCTCATATTCTGATTGACTTCCACCCTGAGACTGACTTTCCATCTCATCTCCACTCATATCATAACTATGAGAGCTCATTGTGACACTGCATTTCACAAAATGAAAATAAATTTTGTAAACAACTAGTTTTAGCCTACTTAAAAAATTAAAAATTAAAAACAAAGTATAACTCAAACAAAATTTAAAATTTATACATGTTGAGGGAAAATGAAGAATCATCGTAAATTCTTCATTTTGCCCTCAAGATTCATCATATGACATAAATTAAAATTCTTATTTAGAACAAGAAACAACAAAAATGAAAAAACTTACAAAAAAAACTAAGAAACTTTAAAACATAAAACAAAAATGAAAAAAACATTGTAAAACAAATTACAATGAACAATGAACATTCAACAATTTAAAATAATTTGAAATTTAGAAAATAAAATCAGAAAATAAAACAAACCCCTACCTTATGCTTGATGAATCTCTTCAAGGAAGGTGTAGAATCTTCCTCTTCTTCTTGCTCTTGTTTCACTTGGACTCACTTCTTTCACTCCTCCAATCGCTCCTTTTTTTCCTTTTCACTCTTCTCTATCTATTGTAGCAAACAATGAGAAATGCAAATGTGAGAAAAAAATGAAGCTTGGAGGGGTTCATGTGGGCTTGGAATGGCCAAGGTAGGACCCACGCTAATTTAGGGTTCGAATGGAACCCAAATCAAAAGCAAAAAAAAATAAAATTTAAATTTACTTTTTTATATGTCATCGTCGGGGGGACACACAGAAGTCCTTGGGATGGTCGAGGGATGCCTGGGCATCCCCCTGCCATCCCGAGGACTTTTGCACGTCCCAGTAGCATGTGAGCAGCAGAAAGGTGTTGGTGGGGGGATGCCAAGTCCCTATCACCCTGTCCTCGGGATGTCCCCATACTTGAAACTTGGGGGTTTGGGGGGGGATGCATCCCCGTGTTACGCTGTTTATTTTCCACACCCACCTAGAAATCCCTTGTCCTACAAGTTTTGGCATCATACTCACCAATAACTCATAAGTAATTGTGCAAGTTCAACACCAAAACTTCTCTACAACAACTTTCAAGTTAACATAAATAATACCTTCCCAACAAAGAATCTATAAGACTTAGCAACTCATCGAGTACTCGATAAGCTTGTAAACTATGATTATTACATTGAATTATAAACCCACCTCCCACACTAAATCAGACTTCCAACTTAATCATTGTTATTTTTACATCTCTTATTTCTTTGCTTTCAATAAACATCAAGAGATGCCCCATAATTGTTTTAGCTGTTATAGTTGTTATGCACCTATGTAGCATAGTAGGTAGCATTAATTGACTCCTTGTAGGAAGAGTACTTGGGTACTCTTGTTCCTTACATGTATGGGCAGTCCTTGGTGGAACATTTTGTAAGTTCACTAATTTATCAAAACATCTTCAAAGAATCAACCTTGGCATGATCTTCCATCTTGCAATCATTACACCAAAGATAATTGCCTACTTTTATCATGTCATCCTTTATTTTTCCAAAATTAAAAGCATATCGCTTCTAACTTGTATTGATCTTGATTTTGTTATCATTAAACTCTAATTCATCATTATTGTTCCTCTTTCCTGAGCATGTGCATGTTTTTATTTTGCCTCTCAATACCACCATTACTCTATCATATGCAGTTGAATAAGTTAGTACAACCACCTTCATATACCTATGCAACAAGGATATTAATCGCTCACCAAATTACCTCCTTTTCAAGTCATTGATCAGCTCCTCAAATTTCTCCTAACAATCCTATAAGCCTTCTATAATAACATTGTATACTTTCATGTTTTCCTTTTCAGAAGTTATTAATCTTCATAAAAATTTCACAATTATGCCTAACAACATTTTTACTAAAAGAGGGGTAAATTTTTACTCAACACAAAGAGAGATACAAAGCAACAAGGGACAACTACCCAATAGAGAAAAGAACACTACACAACCTTGTCTTTATCCATGTAATGTCCCCTTTTTCGTGAGTGTCATCTTTTAGAGGATTACCCTATATCCTGACCCTCATAAGGCTAATTGAGTTGTTTAGAGGGTCCAATTGGTAGAGTTGGAAGCCAATTCCCATTCCAGAGGTCAGGGACGCTCAGGAGTGCTCTTCGTTTGAGTCAAATCAACACACTTACTATTTATAGTAAGTGTCTTTTTGGGGTAAGTTAGAGTTTCTATCTTTAGCAAGGCACTTGGGCAATTTGCTAGCAATATGGAGTTGTGGTGACATTGACGAAGCTTCCAGTTTGGGACTTACTATTTATAGTAAGTCAAATTATGGTCAGAGCTATTTCTGGCAGGGTACCCGAACTCATGGTATGCACAGTGATTAACTCATTTGTTAGTTGGCTCAATTTCAGGGACTTACTATTTATAGTAAGCCAGTGGATGTTAGAGATGGACCCTTACTATTTTTAGTAAGACAGTTGGATGCACAATGGATACAATGTTAACTCTCAGGTTTAGTCGGAATTGAGAAATAATGATTAATGGAGTTATAATGTTATAATTATTATTAAAGTTATACTTTAATAATAACTGATTATTAAGTGCATATCAATTATAAATTAAGTGCACTTTATTTAAAAGGGAGATACAAGTGTTAATAAAGTATACTTTATATTGTGCACCAAAAGGAGGGGTTATAATTGAATTGCAACAAAAGCAAATGGTATCAAAAGCTAAGTAATTTTCAAGTTATGAGAAGAGTACTTGTGAAGATATCTCTTGGAGAATTATTAAAAAGCCAAGGCAAGGGAAAATGGATTCATTCAAGACTTGTGCTTTTTTCTTTTGTTTGGAGAAGAGTTTGGAACCAAGGGCTTCAGAATTCAAGGACCTAGAGAATTGGTAATTCCCAGAGTTGCACCCATTTGAGTTGGTGAAATATCCAGTGAATTTGGCATTCAAGTGAGTTTCATTTAGGAGTTCTATTTGTGCTTAAAAGTGAAGAATTTCATCTAGGGTTTGAAGGATTGGAAGGTATATCTACAGCTGGAGATTCATTATTGCAGCCACTGTTGATCAAATTTCAAGATATACATTTGTTGTTGTTATTCATTCTTTCAGAGGGTTTCAAGGCATGTTTACTTGTGAGTTCATTAATTGTACCTCCTAGTTTTTTTTTTGTATTGTTGATTTGGATAATAGGGGATATTGTATAAACTAGTTGTCGGTATTTTGTGAAAATACTGAGTATCTAAGCTGATATAAAAAGCTAGAATTTTCAGCTGTGTATTTTCAATGCAATTTTAGTTTTGAAGTTGAAAAAATTATTATTTAAATATCTTTTATTTGCTGCATTATATTGTCATATCAAACATTGCAAATATACCACATTCATTCACCAAAACAAACACAAACACAGCAAAAAACTTGTGTTTACAAGAATCCACCTAGAGAGGGTTCTTACAGTGGTATCAGAGCTTGCATGCAAAGTGTTTGACAAAATGTCAAATATCCAAAATTGAAAAAAACTTAAATCAGATTTGAGACAATATCCTAGTTGGGGTTATTACAATCTACTGACTAATCCATCATGCAAGAGAATTCTGAAGATAATTGCCCCCTATCCACAATATTCCAACCCTACATTTGATCAAAAGCCCATTTGGCCAGACAATTGGCTACTCCATTCCACTCCCTAGGAATGTGAATAAAAGTAACAGATTCCAAGAGCCACACAACCTTAGAATATCTCTAATAACCGAAGCTAACTTCCAACTGACATCATCTAGTCATTGCTCATTCAGCAGAGTCACTACCACCTAAGATTAGATTCACACAATCCTTTTTCAACCAAGAACACAACTTAACTCCATAGCATACAAAATGACAAGAGCCTCCATGAAATTATTCAAATGAAGACCCTTATAAATTGAAAAAATAAAGTAAACGTCTCCAAAGCTATCATGCCCTACTCCACCAATACCGGCATGACCAAGATTTCCTCAAAAAGAACCATCAGTGTTAATTTTCAAAATTCCAACAAACTCTCCTAATTTATCTTCCGCAAAGGATGTTTAATTTATCTTCCGCAAAGGATGTTTACATCTATTCTTCATGACCTGCCTACCAATCCTGATCATCTCCTTGAAGAGGAAAATTGAACTGATTACAAATATCAATATCTCCGAGATCCACATCTCTAGCTAAGTCACACTTTGCTGAGACAATCTCTCGAAGAGAATGAATAATTTTCCACCAACAACTTTTGACTCCATATGCTTTATGCAGTTTGTCACAATAGATCTTATCTACAAATACATCATAAAACAATCAATAGCCACCCCTCTCAACATGGCTAACAATGACTGCAACCAATGGATTCATCTTTCCGCCCATCTATGGCCCAAATGGTGACAAGTGTCCTACATAGCGACACAAAATCTTCAAAACCATCATTGATAAATTTTAGCAACTTTTGTCTCTCTAAATTTGGACTTGGTCGAGTCCACATGAGTATTTGCCTTGAATGATTTGACTTGTGGACCTAATACAACACTTTTGCTATGACCCTCCTTTTGTCTTGAATATTTCTCTAATGTCCCATCGTTATCAAACAAGTTTAGTTCCTCAACTTGTCCTTCAATTTGGCAATTCATATGCTTCTCTACTCAAGTTCCTCTCTTGATGACTTCAATTTGTCTAGCCAGCTGCCAAAAAGTTCTTAGTGCAGCTTTGTCAATTCATAGACTACCGATGTGCTGAATGTTCCTTTCATTGACAAAATTGTAAGAAATTTTAGTGATTTTTCGAGATTTTAGTAATTTCTCGAGATGTTCTCAATTTCCGTAGATTAGAAAATTGATAACTAGAAAATAGTAAGTTGATAATTAGAAAATCATAAGTTCGTATTAAGGAATATTTGGAGGTAGAAAGTTGTTAATTATTAATAAAAGGTTTGTATTAAGAAGTTGATAATCAGAAAATAGTAAGCTTGTATTAAGGTAGATTGTGGGCGGAATTCTAGGAGATATAAGGTTTCTTTTCTCAATTGTAAGTAGGTTGAAGAGAAGAATAATGGAAAAAGACATTAGTCTCATTTTTTCAGTTTTATTATTTGCATTTGTTTTCTTTTTTTTCTGAATATTGATGGTAAACTGGATGTTGTGAATTGGGCTGCATGACAAATCTCCCTTCTCTTGTGAGGAATTCATTAGGCTCCATCTGGAGACAAACTTACCTCCTAACAAGGGGGCTTAATCAACTCTTAGATTCTTCTATGATATCCTCTGATGCCACCTAGTTGGCAAGCTCCACACTTCCTCTGAAATAGGTGGTTGTAAGACAACCACCATTTTATCCCTCATACTAAGGGACATACAATTTGGTAGTTCTAACTAAACCTTTCCTTGGCATGGACTCTAGTTCCAAGTTCTACTAACGTGCCAGCCTCAACTTTCACTTCTACTTCAAAATAATTATTTAGCATTGGCTGCTGCTCAGAACCCTCAATATTCATTTTATATTGGTCCACCAATACAAAATACTGTCTGATTTCTAGGCCCACTTCTTAAAAGCATTGTCTTGTTCTGCCACATTTATTTGGGATCAACAGAATCATTTCCTGCTTGTTTGGTGGTAGCTTCCACATATTTCCTCTTCTTCCCAATTGCACATTTTCTCACAACACTGTAAAATCATTTTTAATTGTGCTTTTCGATGACATTCAGAACAGAAATATTGGAAGATAAAGTACTACCTTGCATGAAGTCACCTTACAAGGAATCTATACAAATTATTTAATGGTTGATTAAACTCTTCAGTTGCAGCCAAGTTACCCCAAATAGAATCTGCAAAAAATTGGCTTTTCAGATTCATCTTTAATTCCTCGTATGAAGAGATCTTGCAAATAAATGAAGTCTCAAGTCAGTCTCCTCTTTGTTTCTTGGTCTTGGCTAGCTCTCGAACTTGTTGATACATTCACTTCTCGGTATGGTTCCATCAGTGTCGTGCTGTCAATGATTATTGTTGACCAACTTCTGGTTCCACTTGATATCTTCCCGATCTAACTTCTTAAAGAAAACAATGCTAGAAATGTTGCCAACGATATGCTACTGTACCAAATAACTTTACAAGCAAAAATAAAATCACAAACCATTAATGCAAACAGAAAAAATTCAAGGGGCAATAGCTTTATTACATCAGGTAGTGTAGTTCAAAATGCTTGGCATACAGCGAAACTATTACATCAGCACCCTACCCTAACAACAGACTTACTATCTATGAGACCAAACAATTCTTTGATAAGACAAACTTGTTGATCCAACCATTCATAAATACATAGTGGCAAACTCACTATTAAAGATGACAATACAATATTTAACATAATTAAGCCATCTACAAAAACAGTAAGTTTATAAATAACAGTAGGACTCTGGAAACATTATTGAAGATCACTAGTGTGCTCATAATTTGCATTTTTTATCACACTGAGCCACACCATTTAGGAACTTTCCATTACATATATGTGCTTCACTATTTCCAATCCTGCTTGAAAGCAATCAGAAGCATATGGTGTAAGTCAATAAAATATAACGAAGCATATGGTTCTTTTCTTTTGAAAATTTCCTTAGTTATTTATATCTTATAAATGTAATTTTCTATACATCATAATGTTTTGATGATCAGAGAATACAATAGTTATGATCACTTACATGTCCAGAGAATATTATGTCCACACCAAACTCATACAAAAGGTGTTCCATTTCTTGCCTCATACACTCAAACTCTTGGTAATGTGAAGAATAACTATTATACCAAGGTGGATGCCAGGATGTGACAAGCCATGGTGTAACTTGTCGATCTACATTTGCCAAATCTTTCTTTAGCCAAGTATATTGCATGCCTATTTTCAGAAGAGTACCAAAAAACATTAGATCTTTTTAAAATATATAATATTTCACACCATTTTGATGATAAATACTTTATATAGTAAAATAGAGTTCCAAAACTTTCTATAATGATTAATTAATAGTAAAAATTGATACTTTGAAGTTTTAATAAACTTATTCATATTAAGTTGACAAACTTCACATGCTTTGAAGAACATTTAAAATGGACTATTCAGCATACCAAGTTTGCCAGAATAATGTTAAAATTGGACATTATTTTACCCGTCCTGTTGTAGTCAACATATGCCCCTAGCATGATGAAATGTATTCCGCCCATGTTGAAGGAATAATAGAAATTACTGTTTGAGCTACATTCTTGAGATGGTACAGAAAATCGGGCCTTGTAAGAGGTGAAATTGGCTCCTTTTGCTTGAGGCTCTATTTCATGATTTCCTTCTATCACCATCATTGGCACCCTTGAGGTCAGTGGCTCCATAAATCTAAGCAAGACAAGACAATTGGTTAATTGGAAGGATAACAAAATTGGCTGTTTGTTACAATAATACGATTTTCAATCGGCTCCTTTAAATGAAATATACTTAAAGCACAAGTTCCTAGAGAAATATACTTAAAGCACAACTTCCTGGAGGTAATCACTCTTCAATCAACATCAAGGACACAACTAGGCTAAGAAAAAGCATTCATCTCCCAATGATTTTTAAGAAAAGCAGAAAAAATATTAGAATATCTGACCTCTTAATTGGCTGGGCTGATACACAATCAATTTGTTGATAATATTGAAAATTGAAATACAGAATGTATGCTTATAGTCTGCAAATTCAGAGCTCAAGCATAGCTTGGTAATCATGAATGAACTACTGTGAGTTATCAATTGATTATGGGACTGCTAACATAGGCTGGGAATGCAGCTGAGGCAATTCTGGACACCCCTTCGATAGCTGGAACTGATACCATAGTCCATTTAACTCTTGTAAATCTGAATATCATTCAAATCTGCACTTTTTACACAGTATACTCTAGCTATAGCATTAACTCCCCCTTATTCTCCTCATAATGCCATGGCCCACTCCAAAAACAAAGAAACTTGTATCTATATGTGTGGCTAGGAAGTTAGGGTCTTAAACACTTCCTTCAATGCATCGACTCGTTCAAACTCCATTCCTATAGCCTCACGGCCCTATCTCTTTCTGAATGGCCTGCAAGACGAACCATAATAAAATTTTAAGTACCTTCAGCCTTTAAAAAACTCTACACACCTTGAGTGCCAATATGTACGGCCAAATTATGTCCTTTGTACAGCCAGCTTGTAGGATTAACATTTTAAGTCCAAAATGGGCAGTTGGTATAATGAGCTTGAAATGGAGCAGCCAGCTGAATTCCAAAGTATTCCTTCACCAAAATTGTTTATTATTTTCTTTGCAAATGTATTCAATGAATTTCTCAAGCCTCAACACAATCTTGGAATGGAACTTTTAAGAACCCTTCAAAAATCTCCAAACATTCAACACATCTGTGAATCTTGAATGAATTCACCTACAAATTAGCTAGAAGGGATTCTATCCTCAAAACCAATCTTTGCCATAGGGTTTTCATGCTGGAGAAAAAAGATGATCAGTTTCTCAATCTTCAAAGTTAAGGTTTGAATATAAAATGCCAAGATTGAAATTCTTTTCTCAAAGTTTCATTTTTATATCCCTTTCAATATTTGAAATATTATATTTCATTTCCCTCTCGAGGTGACTTCTAATATTTCTTTTTAATTTATCATATTGGTCCTCAACTTGTCACATTTTTTTTATATAATTTGATTGATTAATTTTTCCCTTACCACATCTAAATTAAGCTACAAGAACTAAAATAGGCTAAGGGTCTCTATCAATTGATCATGCTTGCGAAGGGGACATTACAATACTCCCTCCCAAAATTGTTTTCCCTCAAGTAATTGTAGATTTAGATGTTGATGTATCTTTTCTCCTTCCCAAGTAGCATCTTCTAGAAGCAAATCATTTTAATGTACCAAATACTCTTCAATGCTTCTACTTTTCAATCTTCTCTCCCTTACATCCAAAATAGCCTCGGGTGCCAAAATCAATTTGCCTTCCCCATCCGATGGTGGTAGCTCAAGAGAAGGTAAAATATGCCACCCAACTTCCTTTTTGAAGCATGAAATATGAAACACATCATGGATATTGCTATGCTCTAGCAGCTCTAACTCATAAACAACCTCTCCTATACTCTTTACAACCTTATATGACCCATAAAATCCTAGCTTCAGCTTGTCCACTCCACTCTTATTTTGAAGAAGATTGCTTGTAGGGTTTCAACCATAAGATAACCAAGTCACCAACTGACGCAGTCCAAGGTCGAAGGATCCAATGAAGGACTGTCCAAACTTGCAGCCAAACACCAACAATGCGGAATAACACAACAATATAATGTTTCAACAGAATTTCATTAAACATGCCCTAGCTGTAAGGCCTTCCGGGTTAGGGCCAAATACAATCACTTACAAAGTATTTCTACAATCTCCTAGCTAGTTCAGCTCTGAAACACATCAGCAACTGATGGAAACGCTAAGGTAAATCTAAACTTGAGCTCGCAAGCCTCCAAGCATGCAAACCACTAGCTCTGCTATTACAATTATCAGATAAACAATCTGATCTTCAAGATCTCGCAGGATCCAACCGTTATCCTTCTCAATTACTTCCACTGACTGACTCCCATCTATCAATTTGCTGCCTAAACAATTACCCAAGCACCCCTTAAATACATTTCCTCAACCACAAGTCGGCTGGAAGAAATAATTAACTCCTAAGCCAAGTCGGCTTCTACTACAAACAAATATTAAATGCAACAACAGTCGGCTCACAAATAGCCTTACAAACAATTAATTCTCCATGTCGGCCTCTAGATCCACATAGGAGAATACAACAAAAGCTACCAACAATAAATTCACCAAGTCGGCCAGCCAAAACTTCAAGAACTCCAGTCTGTAAACCAGAACTACTGAGCACGCCAAGCAAGCACGTTGACCGAGCACCACAAGCATCGTCGAGTACATGTTCCACCGAGCGCTAGAGGTTTTACCAAGTTCCTTCAGCGACCAAGCTTCTTCAATAACCGAGACCATCGGTTAAAGCTGCAACTGAGTAACACAGAACCACTTTAACACACCACCATGCAGATTTGCCGAGTACCCTAGAATGCCCCTGCATCACCAACCTCAAACGATTTCCCAAATCTGTCTATCTACATAGATTTTTTGTTGGTTTTGAGCCTACTCAAAATTTTCCTGAAGTAATTTCAAGATATCTCGACTCTCCTAGACCAAATCCTTGGCCTTTGGAACCCTCTATAATTAATGACTAAATCCAAAAAAGATGTGACATCATACCCATGCAGGAGTCATGCCAACAGACATGTAATATGTGGTATTGTAGCAATGCTCTCTCAAATAGAACCACTTGATCAAAGCCTTGTTTTGCCTTCTAACATAGTTTCTTTGATACCCTTCTACCCAACTATTGACTATCTTAGTTTGTCTATCTATCTATAGGTGATAACTAGTGCTTGCGGTTAACTCAATACTATTGTGAGGTTTTCACACCATTGCCCCATTACAAATGGGGACCCCCTTTTTCACCTCTGGTCTCTATAGGGACGTGGTCTCTGTTCTATGGGTGAGTAATGAACAATCACTTTTACATGATATCCGATCACATTGAAAACCCACATCAAACTACAAAAATTACTAGATACTGCGCAAAAAATGTGGCAAAGCATTTCCTTAAACAAGCTCAAAAAATACAACACACATCTCAAGCATGAAATCAATGTATTGAATGTTCATGGTAAAGAGTAACAAGGGGTGTACTTACAGAAACTTCTTCCAAAAACTATACCTAATCATGCATACAAACATTGAAAACATTATAAGAAAATTTTGTTAAATAACGATATAGAAAACTATAACAGATTGTTTACAAAATGATTGGTAAAATATCTTACCAGTTGATGAAGGAAAGAGTAAATAGGTGTTAAACTTTTGGATCAGATTTGAGTAAGACATCTATCATCGGTGAGACTGAAAATGTTGTCACATTTATAGAAAGCAAACTATTTGACAGAATAATTCAGCAATTGTGCTAATAAATAAGTTTGTAAAAATTGTGGTAACTCCTTATAGTGGAAACTGAGGTCAATGGCAGGTCAAAAAAGTAATTTATTCTCAAAAGAATTTAATGACACCTTTAATGGTGAACAACTAAGAGATTTGCAAAAAGAAAAGGAAGTAGGAAATTGGCTTCATGTAATTGGTTTGCAATTGGAGTCCGTGAAATTTCTTGATGGTATTCTCTTTAAATTGGAGGAATTAGATTTATATTTGCCCAAAGTAGACTAGTCAGATTGGAGGCTTCTGAATTGGGCATTACAAGCCTCAATGCTTGCTTTAGCCCAACACAAGTTCATGGAACATCCTTATGAAGAGGTGAGACTTGCAGTTTCTTTTTGTCTCACTAAGATCATAAGAATAACAGCTTATGCCCCTATAATGATGACATATTGAAAAAAGTTCTGCAACTGACTGTGGAGAGCCTACATGGGTTACATGATGTGAAAGCAAATATTTTTGGTACGAGGGCTAAGATTTTAGAAATAATGGCAAGAACTAGATCATTCATTATCATGTTGGATCTCAAATGTGATAGATTGATTCTTCAAATATTTCAATGCTTCTTAACAAAAATTAGAAAGCATCATCCAGACAATGTGAGGGCTTGTATGCAAACTATTATGTCCTTAAGCTTAGATAAGGATGATGATATCTGTAAGCAGTTGCAATCAGATTTGTAGGCAATTTGGAGAAAGGAGCATAAAATTTCACCTATGGCTTATGAGCTCTAAAGGGGTTGATTAAGCATAAAATTGAAAGGTTCAAGGAGCACACAACTGAAAATGAATTAATATCAATGGGCTTACAGGTTGTAGAATCTTCGAAAAAAAGAAAGAACCAAATGAGAAGGAAGCAAATTTGTTTCACATGCCAGAAAACTTGGATACCTGATCACAATTGTGGGGACAATAAGGAAGATAAGTCAGCCAAAGAAGATTGGACTGGTGTTGAAGAAGATAGAAATCCAACAGTTTGGTTCTAGTAAAATAACACAAAAGCTTGCAAGGAGATGGACTTAGTTGTGGTTAAAGGTAAGGGATATATGAGCCTCTTATTTGGTGACTTGGAAGTTGTTATTGACAAACATTTTGATGAAGATGTTTTTATTCAAGGAGAGAACATGTTGGAGTTTCAAGATGTTTCCAAGGAAGAAAATGAATCTTCCCATGATGATGAATCATTTGAAAATGATGATATAACAACAGATATGGCCATGCATTTAGAGATGAAGGAAAATTCATTTAATAAATCTGAAAACAGTGTAGAAAATAACAAAATTTCCTTCAACCGAAGGGCTGTCCAAACTTGTATGTCTGAGCTAGGCCAACATTATGACACTAAAAAGGCTGATTTGAAGGACCAATCAGAAATTTTATTTCTAGATGAGGATTTTGGAGCTTATAATTTGAAAGATAAGCTACAAGTCACAAAGGATATGGTTGTTGCAGCGTTAGTGCATTTTGATAATTCCCATCAAAACATTGAAGATCTTATTTGGGAAATTGAAATTGAGGAAAGAGAAAAAGGAAGGGCGAATGGAATCATAGTACACACCTTCACACAATCAAAAAGGCACTGGAAAAGATGAAATTAGATTATCTAAAATTGCTCAAAGATAGGGATTTTGCAATCAAGTTTGCAGATGATAAGGAGGAAGATGAACTTTGTCTACAACTGAGCATAACTCATTATTCATTATACAAGGCTGCTGAAAATCATACTTCAATTGCAGCCACTCCCAAGGAAGATGGAATTAATTTTAAGACCAAGGAGATCATACAGATTGTTGAAGGAATAAATACCCTTTGTGAGAATGAAAGTAACAATAATGTTTCCACCAATCACTATTCAAATGAGGCACATTATGTTAATGAAGATCAAAAGGACCAGAAAGGAGACAAATTCAGGAATTTTGATGACCAATGTTTCTATGATGATCCAATTTGTAGCAATGAAATAGTTGCCATGACAGACTCTAAAGGCAGATTTCTAAGTCTAAGTCTTGGGACAGCAAGGATTAATGGTCTTTCAATGTTAGAAAGAGTTGAGATTCTCAAACAAGACAAAGATAATGAGAACTACATCAATTCAAACAGTAGTACGCTGATTGGTCTTGATGATCACAGAGGATTGATATGCTCTATGCAAGTAATCTTAGTAGGAAGCACCACTTGTTTCAAGAATTCGTTGCTATGTATGGAGCTGTAAGTATGAATCCATTTCTGGCAATGGTTTTTTCAATGAAATTAAGAGTTGATGGCATGATGGTGAGTGTTACATATGGCCATTTTCGAATTTGGTAAGTGTACATTGACAAGTTCTTACTAGCTGTTGACAGGAAATGCATTCTTGAAGAGGTCAAAAATCAGATTTTTGGTTTTAATAATGCTGATACCATTTGTTGCAGCAAGGTTACAAACTTGTTTTTTTGTGATAACAAGCCACAAGACCGTAGTTTTGACAAAGTGGAGCAGCGAAAGCATGATGGGTATGAGTCCAATAGATGTGAGCATCAGTCTTCAGTGTTTATCAAAAGAAGGTGATACTCATCAGCTTGATTGCATTGTGAGGAGTGCATTTCTCTCTCAATCCACAGGTTCATGAGTTGAATATGCTTATGATGACAAATAAGAAGAAATTGAATGATTGGTATAAAAAGGGTTATACTTCATCATGGAATGAGATGTACTCTCCTTCGTGAACGGGATTTGCAGCCTACAAGATTTTCAGATTGCATTTTCTAGATGACAATTATGATGGGTTACAGAGATGTAAAACTAAGAATGAGCTGAAGACTTCAGGTGATGGGAGCGATAGTTCTTCAATTTGGCATTGGGATCTAGGGATCTAATCGATGAATGAGTTGCATCTGAACATATTGCTTCATAGTGTAGAAGGTTTTGAACCCATAGAACTACTTGCAGATTTATATGGGATCCTAGTATTGGTATGCAGATTCATGATTGCTTGAGAACAAGCAATCTTTGAGGAGGGAGGACTGTAATGTCCCTTTTTTGGGGACATTAGAAATTAAATGACAACTTAATAAAATAATAAAATGACTTTAATAGAGCTTAATGAATATTAATAAAGTCATTTTAATTTAAAAGAAGGGGTTAAATAAGAGTTAGAGAAAAGGAATTCCAAGGGATGGGCAGAGGGAAAACGAAGGGTCACAGGGATGTGCTATTAAAGAACATGGATAAGCTCATTTTGGTTATGTTTGGTTTTTTCTCTTGGAGAATTTTGGCAAGCTTTGGCTTTCAGCGGATTTGAGGATGGAAACCCTTGAGCTTGGATGCAATGGACGGAAACCCATTCTCTGTTGGAGATATCACTCAGGTGTCTCACTATGTGCTTCAAATTCATACTTCTAGTTATATCCAATCTAACTATAAGTTCTATGGCTACTATTGGATTTTTTGTTGTTGCTCAACTGAAGATTTAAAGGCAATATTTATATTTCATTTCAGAATCTCTATTTTAGTCTGATATTTTATATAATTTTCAGTTTTATCTATTGGATCAAAAGAAATCAGTTGCATGCAAATTGTTGTTTGAATTTTTGTGAAAAATTCGGTAAAAATCTGGAACAAATATTCCTCGGGGATATTACATGGTCCAACTACATGCCACTCTTGCATGATTTCTACAAGTGTAAGATCATGGTCAAGACATCAAGATGACATTAAGATTTCAAGTACAAAGCCAGTTGAAAGTCATGAGGAGCTTCAAAGGACAAATTCATGAAGATGAAGCAATTTGGGAATATACGTCATCATAATTTAAAGGCTTGATAATGTTGAGTATCAAGAGATATTTTCCCATCACCAAAGGATTTATCAAGTCTATAAGAAAAGCATGCTGAGGTGGCACTCATTCGTCTTCAACCAGTTAGATCACGCCAAGTGTCCTAATGGGAGAGCTTAACAATATTATGCCCAGATTCATTAAATTTTCCAAAAGGCAAAAGTTGAAGGAAATTATGTTTTAAAGGAAGATTTGTTGTAAGCCCATGTGGCATTTTGTCATTGGCCCACTAATTGGTTTCTTTTGTATGCTTCTATCTAGCCCATTTTCCCATTGGCTCTCAAAAGCACTGTAATTTTCTTATTGGCCCACAAGGTGATGGCCAATTGTGATTGTCAGGCATTTAATGCGCGTACTTGTTAGGGAGATTAGGGCTTTGGTGGATTAATCTTAGCCCTTGATCTTGAATTGATCAGATCCACTCATTGTACTTGGAACCTCTAAAATAGGCTAACTCAAATAATTTGTAAAGGAGAGACTTGGAGAGATTGTTGCTATAATACTGCCAAGATTATTCATAATCCAATGTTGGTCTTCATGGTGGATTACTTGTGTAATTTTGGAGTATTGCACAGTTTCTAAATTTCCTCAGAGTAGGATTTTATTTCATGTTGAATAGAAGTAAAAGTAGTTGAATGGAAGATATTGTTGAATGGTGATTAATGGTGGAGCTAGTGTCCATACCTTTTGGTACTTGTTGATTGTAAGTATTAGCGCAAAGTTAGTCTGGGCCAAATTGCAAGTGTTTAAATTCAATTGGAAATGTTCATTTGGCTAGCGCCTTCATAGAGTATTTGGATGAGTATTGACAATTTGAACATCATTCCCGCATTCTTAGAAGATAGCACCCTCTTATGCCTAGTTGACACAGTGAAGCAAGGACTGGTTAGAGGCTCACCCTATCACCAACATTGTCTTACATTCATAGAGTTAGATTAACTTTATAAACCCTATCCATTTGCAATTTATTTGATTAGAGGAAGTTGAAGTAGTTGGAGTTGAGATCCACTAAATGAACAACATAAGTGCCTTTGTGTTACCAACATGTCACATCATTACAACTGAGTTAAGTCCACAATTAGAAAGAACCTTGGGGTTGTCTCCTTTATCTCACAATTGATATACATTATTTAGCATATGAGCTTCCTTATTCAAGAGAGAGTTGGAGATTTGGTGTTTCATCTGAAATAATAAGTATTTGATTTTGCATGTTGTAGTGGCATAAAACTCACATCAACAAAAACCTATCAATATGAAAAGCTACTACCAAAATATATTAAGAAATTTATTATCCTAAACATTGAGAATGTTCAGAAACAGAACATGGATTGGAACAACACTCTGAAAAACAACTCTACAACTTAAGATGCCTTAAACTTTGAACATATAGCATATAAATGAGCATACTTGGTCAATCTATCCACCATGACAAAGATGCAATCCTTGGCCTATACTCATGGAAGAATAACGATGAAGTCCACATATATGCTCTCCTATTTTTGCTCTAAAATAGGTAGGGGATGCAGCAATCATACTGGAAAAGTATGTTCTGACTAATTATATTGTCAAATCAGACACTCCCTAACATGCTTAAAGACGTCATCATTGGTTCCCTTCCAAGTGAACCTTTCCCTAATCTACTGGTAGGTCTTCAAGTAGCCAAGGTGTCCTACTAAAGGTGTGTAATGAATAGATCTAATTATCTTCTCCTTCATCATGGATCCTAAAACAAGGTCGATTATGTCTTTGTATTGAATGAGATCATCCATTACCCTATATCTATCTTCCTACACCTTTCCTTCCATGACATCACAAGTAAATGTATTCTTGGAATATTCAACCAAGAGATACACCTTCCAATCTGTTGAGATCTCTTTCATCGAGTGCAAGGTAGGCTTCCCAGATAAGTCATATCCAACTACATTTTTTTTCCCCTCAATATGCCTAGTATTAAAATCATAGGCCTACAATTTTCTTACAACAAATTAGCCCCCTACCCAATATTGCCTAGATTTAGCTAATACATGTACAATAGCTAACATCTCATTTCCATATCTTTGAGCATTCTACTCTCAAAAGTTATAAGATGTTTGTTTTGCATTAAGATAGCTCCAATGTCCTCACTAGAAGTATTGCACTCCAACACAAAGGGCTAAGAAAAATATAGCAATGCTAAAATTGGACAAACTCAATACCTTCTTGAGCTCATCAAAGGTTTTCTATGCTGCACCTATCCTAATGAGATATCCCTTCTTGTTCAAGTCTATTAAAGGTGTCACCAACTATGAAAAACCCCTAACAAATCTCCTATAGTAGCTACACAAACCAAAGAATCCCCTCAAATGGGTCAATTTCTTAGGTGGTGAGCAATCCAAGATGGCTCAAATCTTATCTTGATCCATTTTGACACTCTTCACTGATCACATACCCATACATAAAATTTCGTTCATCCCAAATTCAAATTTATATGCCTTGGCATATAGTGACTATGCCTTCATGATCCCTATGACCACATCAATATGTCTAAGATGATCCTCCGACATTTTAATCTATATCAAAATGTCATCAAAGAAGACAAGTTCTGCAACTACTTATTAAATACTTGATTCAAACACGACTTAAATGTAGTAAATGCATAGTTCAATCCAAAAGGGACTCCATATCAAGTAGCTCTGTAATGGCCTTCTCTATCTTATATCTTTTCGAGCGGCAATAAGGGGTAGTGATGGCATGCTTGGCCCTGTCATGTCCCCATTTTGGCTGACATCATTTGGCATGACGGATTTGCCTATCATCGACTCTCGTAGGCAAATGGTTTGGAGAGAGGGTCATTATGTTGATCATTTGATTGCATATTGCTGACAGAGCCTACATTCGGTAGAGCCTACATCCAGTTTGGGCCTACATGCAGTTGTAGTGGAGCCTACATCCAGAGTGAGCCTACATCCAGTTTGAGCCTACATCCAGTTGTAGTAGAGCCTACATTCAGTCTTGAACCTACGTTCAGTCTTGAGCCTACATTCGGTTGTAGTTGGGCCTACATTCAGTTATGAGCCTACATTGTTATAATTTTGAGTTGAGAAATGTACTTTATTATTATAATGTTATTTTATTATAAAGTACATTATAATTGGATGTTTCTAGAAGTTCTAGCAACTTCTCAAGGAAAAGAATAAATAGAGGGCTTGGGCTTCATTTCTATATGCTTGGATTTGGATTTTCTTCTACTTCTTCATTGTGAAGCAATTTGTAGTCTTTGGTCTGCAAATTCTATTCGATCTTTGGAAACGAATCACTCCCTTGGATTGGCATAACTGAGGTAGTGAAATATCTACTGAAGGGTTGCAAATTTGGAGTTGGTACTCAGCCATCTCATTGGTACTTCATTGAGAATTTGATGTAAGGGTTTGTTTGTGATTGAAATAGCATTTCAGGAGGCATTTTTAGTAGGGCCGAAATTATAGGCGGCCGTTTTTAGCAGATTCGAAAAAGCAGTCCGAAAAAGCAGATTCGAAAAAGCAGTCCGAAAAAGCAGATCTGAAAAAGCAGATCTGAAAAAGCTGTCCGAAAAAGTAGATCTGAAAGAGCAGTCCGAAAAATTATTGCAGCCATCTACAATCAGGTTCCTCATTTCTCATTTGGCATTTGGCATATTTTCTGAGAAATGTATGTTTTTAGCTGAGTACAAAATATAGCTTCAGCACTTTACTATTTTACATTGTACTTGTCTTTGTTTGCCATTTGGCATTATTGGTAACAAAGGAAGGCTAGGATTTTGCAAGTGAAAGGGCATTGTAATTTTCAGTCTATCTATATTGCAAACCTAGGGTTTGATGATCATATCATTGACTAAAAAATGTATGGCATTGTTGCAAATTGTTGATATATGAATGGCATATGGTTTTGAGCAATTTCCTACATCATTGATAGTGTTTTAGATGGTATTTGGTTGCTATCTATTATTCTGAAATTTTGGGACAGCGAACTCATATATTGCAAAATAATTTCCTATATTCAATATTTTTTCTTTCAGCAGTGTATTCAGTGCATGCCAACTGTTTGACGAATTTTCTCAGTTCGGTATTAGTGGTTTTTAGTGGCTTTTATAGTAAGGGTCATTACAAGCCCCTCCAACTAGATGACACTCTCAAAACCCCTATCTAGTAGTCTATCAAGGAATATCACCAAACATCAACCTATGCATGTCCACCAATGACTGAACACATGATAAATTCTCTTATCCTCTAAAAAGCCTTTGTAGACATAAAGTATTGGGCTGCCCAACCAGCCTCATTGTGCTTTAAAAAAGCCTCCATTTTATTTGTAGTACTACTTTGGGTGTTCCATCAAACATGCCTTAAAGTACTATCTTTTTTCCATCTACTTTAGGCTTCAACTCCATAGTTTGAAAGTTTTGGGAGTATTCCCAAGAGAATGCAGCAACCATATCCCCAAAACCACATCTATCTCTCCAATCCCCACTATATAGAAATCATCTATCACCCTATGGTTGCCTAACATGATACTCAATTGTGATATCATTCTGGTTCATGTCATAGTAAACCCATTTGCAACCATTACAATAAATCCTTCAAAATTCTCCACCTCAAGTCCTCTTTTCATCATTGGCCCTCATCAATGAAGTTGTGAGTTGCCCCACTACCAATCAAAACAATCATTCTCTAACCATGCAAGATTTCTCTAGCTCTAAATGGATTGTACCAAGGTATACTAATAGAGTAGAAAAAAACCCACTTGTAACTACTCCAACCATCAGGTCTCCCAGTTCAACATCTTCATGTTCATGTTCACTTCTTAACTCAGCTTTCTCCTTTTCTTCTTCATTATCGAAGGCAACCTCAATGTAATGAATCTTGCCCCTTCAGAGGAACCTATGACTTGGTTCCCAAGGCTCTTTGCATGAAAAACACAGTTTCTTCCTCTGCAGCTCATTCTGTCTCTTCATCCATGTTTGTCTTTTTAGGCCATTCCTTCTGAAAAAGTTTCTTGTCTTCTTTTGTAATGTCCCTAGTTAGGATAGCTTCGGAATCTAAGATGATGATCTTTGAATTTTCTACTTTTGGTATAGATCACTCCTTATAAACCTTTATGGTCAAATCATTTCAAGAATTTTATATATAGTTTGGGTTCCTTGTAGGGTAGTTGCCTTTTGATATATGTAATTAATACTGATATTACTAATATCCCTCATGTAGCAACTTGATATATGAGTCAAATTGGTCTCCCATCTGAACTTAGTGAGCTGAGGTCTCTATACTTAATAAGACTGATCTCCGATGATTTGGATACTCCAATAATTTCCCTGAATTGAGTGGGTTCCAGAGTGAACCAGGATGGAGTCTTCAATTGATAGATTTATGAATTTATAGAGGGTTAATTAAACAGATATAAGATGAATAAGTAAAAGAAAAGGTTTTCCCATGAATAAGTTTCAATCTGATGCCTTCAATGGATGAGGCAAATGGCTCCTTATAGCTGTCTCCTTTGAGTAAAGAGACATATTGTATGGGACGTGTTTTATGTCCCTTCATAACTGTCCTTTTATAACAACTATAACCAATCTATAATTTTCTCCTAATCTGTTCTTCTCAGAATCATGCCTCTTGAATACTGATTTGTTTATTAGCATTACTATCGATTAGACTTAATTGCATATAATGCTTTTCCCACTAATCGATCCCTTCATCTAATTGTTCTCTTCATTAAATCGATACCTATTATTGAGTGACTTGGTCGATATGGTGGTCACTGATATAATTCTCTGTCATCGATCAGATCTGGTAGACCACAGTCGCTCCTCTTCAGACAATCGATATTTATATAATATTGCTGGACTCATCAGGGATTGTCAATGATGTTTAGTGATTAGTGGCTATAGGATAATTGTACTTCCCTATATCGATTACTAGTTCTTCTTACACGATTGATCCTTGGTATGGATCGACTCGAATGTCTTCACTGACCATAATTGATATCCTTGACTCGACGATCATAAGTTCTTCAGTTTGATAGGATATAAGTGTTTAATCGACTCTTTATAGGGTCGCTGACCATATACTTCTCCCATTCGATACTTATTGCAGTTGATACGATAATCGATGAATTCATCGAAATGATTATTAAAAATATATGAATGACAATCCTTCTTGATTATACATCTTCTGATCAGCGTAGCAACTTGTTGCATATTAATTGTTGATCATCGACCTCTTATATCATTTCCGATACTCATTCCTCCGTGTAATATTGCTAATGTAACTTCAAGATTTGATATTTGATTAATATATTTATTTATAAATTTATTATTTATTTATTATATAATATTGTTATTATATATTATATTATATATATTTTTATATTAATAATATATTGTATTATTTTTATTGGTTCATTTATTTATTTTAATTTTATTATTATATTTTATCATTCAATCTTAGTCTAGGTCAGGGACATCACATCTTTGGTGGGAATGACTTAGGTTGGAATTTATTTTTGGGTGTGGAAAAGTCCATATTTTGCCCTTTTTAATGCATCCTATAAAGGTGGGTCAAATGCCTTCTCCCAATCTCTAAGTGGTTGAGTCAAGCCCTCGATAAAAGTAAACGTTTTCTCTCTAATACATCAAGAATCATCACAGCCAGCCTCTAAAATTCAAGCACATAATTGTCAATTGAACTCCTGAAATATAATTTTGAATCCTTCTAATGAAACCTATCAACTAGTCTATGGCTAAGATCTGCATAAGAGTCTATAAGACTATGCCCCTATATCACCATCCCACCGTACCACCACCCATAGCATCCCCCTCCAATGAAGTGTGCCATATTTTATTGCTTCATTTTTTAACAGGGGATTAAGTGAAAAGTTTGTTCCCATTTTTTGGAATCAAAAACAGGTTTGAACAACTTGCCCAACTTTCTTTGTAGTTCTTGATTGTGTGTACCCCTATCTTTCTTGGGTCGATTTCTCAACTTGATTTGACAAAAATCAATCAATGACATAGCAGCATGAAATTCATCCCCTTAATGATTCCACTTGTCCATATAATCCAAATAACACTCTGCATTATTATGTTGTCCCCCACTACCTTTTAGAATTTCCTCTATTTGAAAAAGTAGGAATCAATGGTCTTGCGGCTGAGCCAATAACCATTCTAGTGTTGTCAGTTCAGTAAATTCCAGAATTAATTGCTTCCCCATTGTTATTCTGATCAACCCTCGGCATTTTCATATTCACAACATTTATGTCAATAAATTGGCCAACAGTTGTTGTCCCCAAGCAAGATCATTGAGCATCTGCTCCATGCTATTTCTTTCACTCCTTTCCTTTTCTAGCATAATTTCTTCTAGCTGTAAATCTACAAAAGGAAATCTTTCTTCTAGACTTTCCAAAAAATTATACTGCCTCTTTTGAGATTCCCTCTAGTAATACATGTTAGCTCTATCGCTAGGCTGCATATAAATTGTCTTTCTGCATCAATCTATTAAATTCCCAACAAGCTAGCAGAAAAACCAGCTTTGATAACAGTGAACTGTGAAGTATCAAGCTAAAATTTTGTTATTTTGACAAATGTTTGGTAAAATTCTAATATAATGACAATGCATGTCTCTAAATAAATTGTGTATTTCCTTCCAAACACGTGATCAATCATAATACCATGAAAGTACGCATGTATATCACATAAGAATAGCTGACCTCTTAATTGGTTGGGTTAATATACAATCAATTTGTTGATAATATTAAAAATTGAAGTATCAAATAAATACAATAAATTACATGTGCAAAACTCAAACATAGCTTGGTGATCACTGAGTACTCAAAGAATTAATTGTCAGTTATCTATTGATTATAGGTAATATAGGCTTGAAATGCAGCTGGGGCAACTCTGGGTACTCCTTTGATAGCTGAAATTGATATCATAGTCCATTCAACCCTTGCAAATCTGAGTATCATTTAAATTTGCACTTTCTACACAATAAACTCTTGTACAGCAGCACATCCCCCTTATTCTTCCTCATAATGCCATGGCCCACTCCAAAAAACAAAGAAACTTGTGTTTTTTATGTAGAAACTGGGAAGTTAGGGTCATAAACCCTTAAATGAATCAACTCCTTCAAATTCCCTTCCTACATCCTCACATCCCTATCTCTCCCAAAATGGCCTGCAAGACCACCAAAATGAGATATAAACTTCCTTAACCTTTAATAAACACTACAAACCTTGAGTGTCAACATGTACGGCCAGCATGTGTCCCTGGCATGACCAGCATGTAGAATTAACAGTATTAACAGTTTAACTCCAAAATGGGTGGCTAGAATAATATGAGCTTGAAATGGAGCAGGCAGCTGAATACTAACTTATTCCTCCACCAAATCATTTATTATTTGCTCTGCAAATGTATTCGATGAATTTTTCTAGTGTAGCCCAAGGACGCCCCCCCCCACACCCGGTCTGGGACATCCCCAAGATGGGAACTTGGCGATCCCAAGTCCTACCACCTCCACCGTTGAGCCACGGCCATGCTGCTGGGATGCCGCCAGGACACAAGGACGCCTAGATGTCCCCGAGACGTACAGGGGACACACAAGTGTCTCATCCCTCGACCGTCCCAAGGACGTTTGGGCATCCCCCATCACCAATCAACATCAAACATCAAATAAAGTTAAATTTTCTAAATTTTTAAAGTTTTGATTTTTATAATAGGGTTCTACTTGAACCCTAAAAAGAGGTGGGTCCCATTTTGGGCCCTCTAAGCCTTCATAAGCCCCTCTAAACTTCATTGTTATCTCACATTTGAATTTCAACTTGTTTGCTACAGCTGAGAGAGAAGAGTGAAAAGGAGTGCAAAGAGTGATTGGAGGAGTGCAAGAAGTGATTGCAAGTGAAAGAGGAGCAAGAAGAAGAATAGGAGGAAGATTCTACACCTTCCCTGAAGAGATTCATCAAGCACAAGGTAGGATTTTTTTAATTTTTTGGTTTTATTTTCTAATTTGTATTTCTAAAACTAAAAGTAAACTTTAAATTTCAAGTTCTTATGAAATGTTGAATGCATTGTTGTTTCTTTTTCATTGTTTCTTGTTGAAAGTGTTTTCATTTTTGTTGTTTGAAATTTCTTGTGTTTTAAATTTTGTAACTTGTTTTTTGTTATTTAAATTTCTAAATTAGGGCTTAGGCTGAAACTAGTTTCTTAATAATTTATTTTTAATTTTTTCAAGTACTAATTAAGCTGAAATTTTTTCATTTTCTGAAATTTTGTGTCAAAATGGCCTCTCATAGTCATAATATCAGTGGTGATGAGAAGGAAATTGATTCTAAGGGTGCAAGTCTATCAGAGTATGAACCTGAGCATGAGGCAAGTGACTATGGGGCTGATCCAGAAGCCCAATCTAGTTAAGTTGCTAGTGGACCACCTTCTATAGATTGTCCCTCTCAGCTTTTGACAGAGTTTGCTAGGGGTCCTTATGATCAGAAGTCTCCTCTCAAACAATTTGCAATAAGAGTAACAGCCCCAACGCCAACAAGTGGTGGCACAAGAAAATCAAAATGCAATTTTTGAGTTGCAGAATGGTTTGGGAGCATCACTAGAGTTAATGCAAACTTGCTCTTTTGGACAGGATATGTTGTGAGTGCATGTAATTTTTTTATGGAAGCTGAAAATGTCAAGTACAGAATTGAGATAAACAAGCATTGGGGTATTGTTGTGAGGTTTTTACAACATCGCCCCATCCATGGGGACCCCCTAATTTTCGACCCTTCCAGACTTAGACGATTTTGGCCTTGCCCAGTCCTCTTGATTTTGATTGCCTAGTAAATTCAGTAAATGCAGTGCAATATGTTTGAAATGCGTTTGATTTTGGATTAAAAGGTTTGATTTTGGTTTGAATTGAAGATCTTGACGATGTGATGACTTTTATGAATTGATTTAAGAAAGGGAAATGTGATGATTTGAAATGAAGATGAGATTGGAATTTGTTTGATCATTTAAAATTTGAATTGTGACCTTCAAGAATTTTAACATTATGACAATTTGAATAGAATTGATTTTCAATTTTATTTAATTGTTAATTGTGTGATTTTCGAAAGTGATTTTTGGGGGTTTGCAATTTCAAATTTCAAAATTGACTTTTCGGATTTCAATTTCATGACTTTGGTTTTTTGGATTACAAATTCCGATTGGTTAATATTTTTTTGTTTTTTGAATTTGCTATAGTGATGATTCCAAATTTATATGAATGGATCCAATGATGAATTCGAAAATCTTTGCTTGGATGAATAAGATTTCAAATTTAAAATAAAATAAAATCTGAATGGCAATTCAAAAAATAAAATTTATTATTTATTTTAGCCAATTGTAAATTTTGATTGGAAAATTATTGTCATTTTCGAAATTGTTTTGGTTGGATTTTATAGTGCATTGAATGATTGTATTTTTGAAAATCAAAATTAAATGTCTTGGATTTAATGCTGGGTCGGCCTACATTTTTTCAAGCATTTAATGAGTGTTTGTTGCAAGAAAAATCGAAAATCAATTCATTTCATGCCCTGTCGTCCCTTGTAAAATTGCATTGGATATTTAATTTTGCCATTTCAAAATCGAAAATCAATTGATTATTAGTGCAAGTCGTCCCTGTTTTTGCCTTGGGCATTTAATTTTGGAAATCCAAATTTGAAAAGGAATTAAATTAAAGGCAAGTCGTCCCTCATTTTGCATTCACATTTAATATTTTTTTATAGGGTTGGCCTTGCTTGGAAAACGGAGACGTTGTCTATAAAAGGAGAGCTCCTTCATTTCATTTTCGCATTCAAATCACAACCTCTTCTCTGCCATAAACAGCGAATCTTCTCCAGCATTGACAGCGAATTAGCAAGGCATTAGCAGTGAATTTTCTCCAAGTTTTGGCGAGTCTTGGAAGGCATTTCAAGTGGCGGTTTTCATCGAGTGTTGGCTGCGACTTCATTGAGGGAGATGGGCGATTCCTTTTTCAAGGCTTTGTTGGAGCAATTTCGGTAATATTTCAAGACCAAAGAGCTGTATCATACCTGGGCGTGTATTTTGATTCACCCTCAAGGCAGTTTGAGGCAATGTTGAAGCATCTCCAGGGCATTGATAGGCGAGTTTGGTAGCATTGGCAAAGACTTTTGTGAGCAGTCCAGACCTGGGCATAATTTTCGCAAGTTAGTGGATATTTTCAAGACTTTTGGATGCATGTTGTTGGCGCAGTCTGATTCGTATCAGACCTGGACTGAATTCCTGCAAAATTGAGGAGCATTTCAAGAAGTTGTAAAGCATTTTGGTGACTTAATTCAAGCCACATCAGACCTGGACCTGAGTCTTTTGGCAAGATTGAGAGGCAGTTTGTAGCCACTTTGTAGCATTTTGAAGGTGATTAGAGTATTGAAAGTTGAGGGATTTGATGGGACAACATTAGAGGCATCATTTTTATTGCATTTGGTACCCAAATTTGGAAGATTTCAACTCTTCTTCATAGCAATTGCCTCAAATCCGAAAATTGGGAAGTTTGGTGAGATAAGAAGCTTGTGGATTTGGTGTAATCGAATTTGTATAAGAGAAGTTTGTTGATGAGTAATAGCATAGCAATCAGATTTTGAAAGTGAGTAGATTGAAGAAAAAGGGGAGATCTTCTTGTTTGAAGAGTTGGAAGATTTTGAAGATCAAACTCAGCTAATTGCATTGACAAAGGACTCCTAGCTTTGTACTTGGGTGAGTGGCCTATCTTTTCCTCTCTTTCCAATTGCTTTCATTTCATTGGTGCTAGTGCTAGGTGTTGAAAACTAATTTCAAGAGTAGAGCTAGAAGTTTGGATATTAAGTTGATTACTCGATTGTCTTGATTGGCTTTTTTCCCCAAGTTCTTGCTTGCATTTCATCATTGCATTTCATTTTAGAAAGAAAATTGGAGTGATAAGTGTAGTCCATCTTAGGGTAACGGCGGGGAGTGATAAGTGTAGTATTCCACCCCTAGGCGAAGATTGGAGTGATAAGTGTAGTCCATCTTAGGGTAACGGCGGGGAGTGATAAGTGTAGTATTCCACCCCTAGGCGAAGATTGGAGTGATAAGTGTAGTCCATCTTAAGGCAAAGGCGGGGAGTGATAAGTGTAGATTGCATTATTGCATTTCATTTTAGGGAGAAGATTGGAGTGATAAGTGTAGTCCATCTTAAGGTATCGGCGGGGAGTGATAAGTGTAGTATTCCACCCCTAGGCGAAGTTTGGAGTGATAAGTGTAGTTCCGCATTCATTGTAGAAAAGGCGGGGAGTGATAAGTGTTTAGGATGGCTGATGCTAATGCAAGCAAGCAACCCAAAGGAACTAATGCTAAAATAGGAGACAAGGAAGTCATGATACCCAATTCCAACTTCCGCTCAAAATTGAAATATGTTGGAGACACCAACATTGGTGCCTTTGATATGATTCAATTGAGAGATAGGTTGAGAGACAGCCAATCTCCTATTGCAAAGAAAGTCTACAAGTCCGGAGTTGTGCATGCAGCTGCCTTCCCTCCTACCTTGCCTTGTCCAGATTTGATCATGGAGTGTGCATCTAGACTTAACATTCAGAGCAAGTCAGTCATGATGGATGGAGAGAAATTTTTGGCAAACATCAGCAGTCCATTGATTGAGGATACATTCAACATACCTAAGCAGAATAGCACAGAGGCACTATCTATTGATCAGGCCACCAGATTATACCATGACAACCAGGACACATACTTTGCTCAGCTGAAACAGAATTGGTTACATGAAGGCAAGAAGGGAGTCACCAAGACCTCAAAGCTCACCAAGTCCGACTTCAAGTCAGAATATGGCGACCTCATCATCCTCCTCAACAGAATCATGGGCTTAGCACAAGGTATGCAATTTGAAACTTGGATGTACTATTTCATTGATGGCATAGAAAGTGGAAAGAGGAAATTTGATTGGGCTGCAATAATTAGTGAAAATCTAGAGTTACAGCTTAGAACAGTGTTATCTCAAAAGCAGTTTTACATGGGATCATATCTTTTTTACTTAATAGCAAGATTATTTAGACAACCGGGACTTAAGGCTAGGGGAGAAGTTGGTTGTGGGCCTGGGCAATACTTGGTGTATGAGTGCTATCCACAGCTTCATTTGCGCAACACCAAGGATTACAAGATATTTTATGATGCCTTTGCCATGAAGTTAGTAAGGATGTTGCAAGGAACTCCTGCTCGGAGACTTTCTCCGAAGGCCGAAGCTAAAGTTAAGAAGTATGGGAGTTGGTTCATCCAATTTGAACGATTCACTTACATAAGAGTGGCTGGATGTACAACTTGTCCCAAGAAACTCCCAAGGTATCCACCCGATCGATTGGTTTTGATGGAGTTGGCTAGACAGCTTGAGCAATATGATAAAATGATGAAACAGAAAGGTGAAGCAAGGGTTACCCTCTCACTTGTGATAGGCAATGACAGTTGTCCCAACCATGTTGCCTTTGCATCTGCTGAAAAGGAGTTAGAACAATATCACCTAGCTTGGTATAAAACGAGACAAGGGTTCGATCCTCATGGTCTAATCAAGTCCGCTCAAGGAGGAACATTCAGGCATGTGCCTACGATAGAAGATTTTTGGGCTAATGCACAAGATGACTTTCATGTGAGGAAGCTAGCTTTCTCAAGACTGTCACTAAGCCTGATGAGAGCCATAAAATGGAAAAACCTTATGATCCCAGACCAGATGGAAGAAGATGAAGATGTGCTAAGAGAGGACTACCACACAATAGAAGGAACAGAGTTAGATCCAGTCAATCGGAATGATCAGCAGGATCCATCCTTAGAGGCAATTAATAAGACAGTTGAACTGCACACTCAGTGGTGGTATAACAAGAAGTTAAGTCAGTTGCAAAGATCAAGGGTACGCCTCACTTATGAGAAAATGAGGCCGGTGGAGGTCCAAGCAGAATCAGTTAGTCAGCAAGGTGAGGGCAGTGGCCGGCAGCAACCACAGCAGCAACAGCAGGCCAGTAAGGGCAAGAAGAGAGACATAGAAGTTGAGAAGAGTAAGGAAGATCAAGGGCCACCGGAAAAGAAACAGAACAAAGAACCATCTAGAGAAAGTATATTTGAGGCTAGAAGACAAGAGCATGGAGTCAGTAGACAAAGTGCAGCAGTTGAAGTGAGCTCAGGTTCAGAGTCAAGTAGTGAAGATAGCAGTAGTGGATATTCTCCCCTATCAGAAAATCAAGTAAACGAAGATGTGGCAGCCTCTAGTGATGAAGAAGATATGCAAGTTGATATTGAGGGTGAAGCAGTACAAGACAAAGATCGGGCACCCAATGATGAGTATATAGGGCTAGTTCAGCCAAATCCAGCAGTGGGAGTTTTCACTGGGCCCGCTTGGATGTTGAGGGTGCTCCAGCTGATTATCCCGGAGCCACCCATCCAGACAATTGAAGAAATTCAAAGGGATGCTGAAGGAGAGGATGATGCTAGACAGAGGCAAGCAGAAATAGTAGCAAGGGTAATCAAAGATGATGGTCACAGGAAAGTTCAAATTGCCATACCAAAGGTCAACAAGATAATGGAAGAAATTTCAATTCAAGACTATGAGTTTCAAGAGCATGACTTGGGAGCAACGACTGATGAGATAGAGTGTGAAGAGCTTCAAGAGAATGTAACTTCAGTAGTTGAAAGGTTAGCAAGGGCAAATGCTGCAAATGCTAAATTGAGAAGAGAAAATGAGTATTGGAAGGGCATTTATGATGGAAAGAGTCAGCCAATCCAACAGGTGCCAAGGGCAGCTCTCCTCCAAGATAGTGAAGACAATTTTGAACAAGAGGCTAGGAAGTGGATCAATGACACCATCCAAGAAGGGCGAGATTTCTTGCTTCCTTTCACTGCTATTTTCAGAGCATTTATAACCATCAAGAACAAATTCAGAGCGTTTGAAGTAAGATGGAGGGATTTCCTTCCAACTCATGAGTATATCATTCCTAGGTTGGAAGCAGTTACAAGAATATCAGAGGGAACATTGGTGAAGGCCAAGGTGATAAATGAAGGAGAGAAAAGAATGGTCGAGTCTTGGTTCATGGCCTTGACGTTCAAATTGGGAACGCTGGAAGAAATACAGGACAGAATGGCACAACACAGTCCAGGCATCGAGGCTTTCATTTCAAACACAATGAATGATGCTAGAATTGCACTAGATTTCGAAGGAATAACAGAGGAGGATTTCAATGAGACAGAGTTTGGATCGAGGTTGGATGATTTGGGAAAGATTGTCCCTTTAAAGAAAAGATTTGACATCCTCACCTCTCTCAAGGCCTTAGTTCAATTTGCAAAGGATGATGAGAAGGAGAATGAGCAGGTACTACAAGCAGCAAAGGACATGGTCATCACAGCTGAGCTCAAGATGAGGCATTCACCTTGCCCTCCTATGGAAGAAGTTGATAAAATGTTGGCTAAGTTCATTACTTATGCCAAAAGAATGAAAGAAAAGGGTAGAGTTATATTAGAAGACCATTTGATGGAAGCCCATGTGGCATTTTCCCCTTTCTTCTTGGGTAGGGTAGGTGTCAGTTTCGGATTGGCTACCATTTTTGGTGCCTTCTCATTGGTTACCACTATTCTTTTCCTCATTGGTCCATTGATGAGGTGGCATCTTTTCATTGGCCTGTGGGGTGGTAACCCTAATTAGGGTTTCTAGGATTCAATCTGGATCATTGATTTTGCCTCTTAATCTTGGCCATTCATTGTAATTTCAAGCCTCTATATAAGGCCACTTGATATCATTTGTAAGGGGTTGAAGAAAATTGTTGCATAATATAATACCAAAATTGCTTCTCTTATCATTGTTGTGTCTTGCATGGTGATTAAGAACACTTGGTGTTATTGCATGGTTTCTACTTCCAATTGTTAGAGATAGATTTCATTTCAATTGAGTTGTTAAAGCATTTTCATTTTCAAGCAAGCGTTGAAGTTAGAGTAGTGATAGATGGTTAATTGCATGGTGATATTGGTAGATGTTTGATAGGGATCCTATACTGGGCCACTAGCATCTTGGCGGCTTGTCAAGGAGCCTTGCGTGGTAATCTAGTCTTCTTTCCTTAGAATCATTGCATCTGTGGAGATAACACCGCTGGTATGTCTTCATTAGGTTGATCCCCGTCCATTTGCCAATCTTTCCATTCTTAGGAGTAGAAGTAATCAATAACTTAGTAGTTGAAGTTGAGAATTAGAAGTTGGAAAGTGAAGTTTGGGAGTTTGAAAAGAGCAAAGTTGAAAGTGATATAAATTGAGAGATCATTTGAAAAGGTTGCGAAAGCTAGAAGTCTTATCACCATCATAGTAAGAGTTGAGATATTTCCAAACAAAACATACGTAAGGCCGCCAAGTGATTATCAGCAAATCACATCATTTTAACTAAGTTAGTAACCACAGGTGTAAGGAACCTTGGAGTATTCTTATATACTTTTCAAGAGAGGGTTGAGTGTTTGGTATGCCGTATCAAGTATTTCAATTGCTATATGTTATGTAGTGGTACAAAACTCACATCAACAGGTATTCCTAATGATAGTGCAGTTCAAGCAATTCAGCAGTTACAAGGGCAGAAACATACTTCTATTCGTGTCATGCATCAAAGAGCAAGAACGATATCAGAGTCAGCTTTAGGAACTTCATCCATTCAGAGTTCAGCAGGAGAGGGCAGCAACAAGGGGAAACACAAGGTAGGAAGTTTAAGTAACCACATAGCTGATTTATTTAATGTGCACATTAAGGATTAGATACAGGATTTCATTGGCAGGTTCTTCTTTGCCAATGGCATACCACTACATATAGCTCAATCTCCTTATTATAAGAAGATGATGTCCATGGTGGCGAGGGGGGGCATCATTTGTGCCACCAAGTGAGCACAAATTGAAGACCACCGCAACCTTGGATAACTAATATAACAAGATCAATATTTTGATGGAGCAAATAAAGGCATGTTGGATAGAATCTAGATGCAACATAGTTATGGATGGGTGGACAGACATTAGCCATCGTCCATTCATCAACATCACAGTTACATGCGCAGAGGGTCCATACTTACTGAGGGCAGTTGATTGTTCAGGACATCACAAAGATGTTAATTTTTAGTTTCAAGTTCTTAGGGAGGCTATTGAGGAAGGTGGGCCACAAAACATGGTCCAAATAGTGACAAATGCAAAACATGTGTGCCAAATCCACTCAAGGACATGGGGAAGATTGACTGGATTAGAGGAGTGGTCAATGATGCGAGAGATGTGCAGATGTTTATCTGCAACCACCACACTTCACATGCACTCTTCAAGAGCTTTGCGAAGGAGTTCTTGAAACCAGTTGAGACCATAAATGCATTGTATTACATTCTCTTGGAGAGAATGTTTGAGTTGCAAGAGCCACTACAACTCATGGTTATGACGCAAGAATGGAATCATTGGGCTAAGGCCAAGATGAAGCAGGAGAAGAGGGTGAAGGAGATAGTGAAGAGTGATCAATTTTGGAGTGATGCAAAATACAAAGCCTCCATCATTACTCCAATTTTCCAGGTGATCAGATATGGTGATGGGGATGCACCTAGCTTTGGAGAGGTATATGAGTGCATTGATTCTATGCTTGACTAGATGAGGATTGTTGTGCAAGAGGACCCCACTTTAGCATTCTACAATGAGCACATTCAGCCAATCATTCAGCGCAGATGGGACAAGTTGAATACTCCTTTGCACATGGCTTCTTATGCATTGAATCCTAAGTGGTACATGGCTAGGTCGGGTAGAGTTACACCACTTCAGGATGATGAGGTAAAGGAAGGGTTCTTCAAGTGCATTGGTAAGATGTATGATGTTGATACTACTGGCGAGATTCGCTCTAAGTGGACGGCATTTTCCACTCTTAGAGGTAATTGGTAATTCGATATTGTGTATTTAGTTTTATTAGTTAGACTTTAGTTTTACTATTGGGTATGTTGCTATGTTGAATGGTCAAAAGTTCTGGTTGATGATGAATTTTGCTATGTTACAAGTTACTCGAATGTGGCAAAGATGGATATCAGAACTATGGCACAAAAGCATCCGATTTTGTGGTGGAAATGTCATGGATTATAGAGGTCAAAGATTACCACACTGGCCATTCAACTACTATCTTAGGTTTCTAGTTCTTCAGCTGCAGAGAGGAACTAGTCTACTTATAGCTTCATCCACTCTATTAAGAGGAACAAACTTTCCTCTAAGAGAGCAGAAAAGCTAGTGGTTGTACACAGTGCCTTGTGTATCATGGACCACAGGACACACATGTGCAAGGAGAGCCTAGCAGCACGATGGAATGTAGAGCCTGAGGAGCCATCTCAAATTGATGAGGATGAGACTACAGCAGACACAAATGTAGGGCTGGTTGGTGTTCCTTTGGTGGATCTTGACCGTGAGGAGTCCAGTAGTTCCAATGATGAGGAGTTTGCCTTGGCGGATGATTAGAGGCCTCCCTTCACTACATTTTGACATGATTTTGTACTCGTTTTGATATCAATCATATCATGCTACTCATTGTAATCATCTTTATGATATTTTTGAATTATGATAGAAGTGTTCTAATATAAATCAGAATGTTCTATTTGTTGACAATTTGAATTTCTATTTGAATGTTACTATGTTGAATGTTCAATGGTTCTAGTTCACATTGCAATTTTGCTATGTTCAAGTATTTGGTATGTTATACTAAAACATCATTTCATAACTAGCATTCCAAGTTCTATATGTATAGTATACAACACCCCCCCTCGCCCCCTCATCGTCATCCCCCCGTCATCCCGAAATTGAAGCCCTTTGTCCCCCTGTCCCAACGTCCCCCAGTGCCCTTGTGACACTAAATTTTTCACACCTCAACACAATCTTGGAACAAAATCTTCAATAATCCTTCACAAATTTCCAAACATTCAACACACCTATGAACCCTAAATGAATCCACTCACAAATTGGCTGAGGGTTTATGTCCTCAAGCTCATCTTTGTCATAGATTTTTCATGCTAAGATAGAAAGGTGAACAATTGCTCAATCTCCAAAGTTGCGGTTTGAAAATAAAATGCCAAGAATGAAATTCTCTTTAGAAACTCTCCTTTTTATACCCCATTTCAATATTTAATATTATATTTCACTTCCCTCTCAAAGTGATATTTAAAACTTCTTTTTCAATTAACATAACATTTAGGCCCCAAAAATGAATGTCCCATTTTCGGTCCATTACAACATTCTTGGAAAGATCCAAGAATCTTGGAGAGAGCCAACTTTATCAATGATAAATTTTATTTTGTGGTGTGTGAATGGCAAAAGTGGCATAAGTGTTGTGTGATGCAAGAGTGAGAAAGTACAGAAGTTCATAGTGTTGTGTATGTAGAGGAAATAATCTAAAGTTGTATTAATTGGCTTAGTGGTGCCCAGCTGTCCCATCCCCATAACCTCCTAGGAGGCCATACATCCCAAAAGAGATGATTCAATGGACAAAGAGGATATTCAATCTTCCATGCTTTTCAGCATAAGTTATATGAAATATTCAAGATCTAGTGCAATAAACATAAATGGAGTTGCAGCCTCCAAAGATTGTTGTACCATGAATCAAGCTATCATACCATATTTAGAGCATGTCATACCATCATTGTGGGCACCATACAAGCTGCTAAGACGTGTGAGGAGAATTGTTACTGTTTGATTATCAACATCTCATAAACAGAGGTTAGCAATAAAGATGTATTTATATTGTACCTTCTGTTAATGTTAAAATACCCATATTTTCAAATAAATGTATAATCCAAAAGTTGTATGATGCATATTTAGCATATTTTAAGCAAAAGTTGAAGATTATGAAAATTAATTTTTACTATGTCCAAACAATATTAGTTGTGAACGTTTTGACAAAATGCCTGCAAAGTAAACTTGTAAAAAAATGCATATTTTGGAAAATATTCTGGGTAATTATTAAATACTTACACAAAACTCTACCAAAGAAAAACACTGAAAATTCATTCTACAAACTAATCATAGAGAAAAAAGGCCAATTTTGCAAGAACTGACCCAAAAAAGTCAATTTAACGTGACAATTTTAAAATGAACAATAGTAATATAACAATAGTAATGAACAAATTTATGTAAGTTAATGAAAAAGTTTCCACATTCTTAGTTTTGAATATAAATGCTAAAACGCCAAATGTACAATGGCAGAACTTTTAGTGATTACTAAAAAGAACATATCAATGTTGTTAATGATAAATCGTCGCCATTTGGCATTTAAGCATACATTAAGTGTCCAAATTGTTTCTCTTGTCCATGGTTAATGATACCAAACAAAAATTTTAATAAGAATGGATGTGTTGAGAAACGGGATCAATTTATTTAACATGTTCTATAAACTGCAAAATATTCATGATTTCTACAGTTAAAGTACTAGCAAGAAACCAGTAAATAGATAGAAATTTACAAAAAAACAAAAAGCAATTACTAAAACTTGAAATATTGTTCTTTATTGAAATAATTAGCTTACCTAATGGCAATTTAGTGCTCCTAAATTATCAAAAAATTAAAAATTTCAATTAAACTTAAAATGTTCAGGCATCGTCTGAATTGATTTTTCAAAAGAAAATTAACAAAAAGGTAGCATAATGAAAGCTTGGCCAAATTCAGTATTAATAATCTACAAACTTTACAAGATTTATGACTATAATAATAAAATGTTAAGATAAAACAATTACCTTCCCCATCCATCCCAATGAGGTTGATATGTTTCTCTAATAGGTGCATTTGGAAATGCACATGAAAAACATGATACCCCTTTGGTACCAGTGGTGATGTATTGGTCTGCATAACTCATGTCACCAACCATTAAGATCAATGAAGGGTCATTTTGATTCAGATGATCAATAGTAGTAGAAGAATTGCTTGTAAGACCCAAATCTCCAATTACTGCTATCCGACGAGGGTAATTATATGGGCTTGGCAAAGGTGGTGTCACAAAAGAATGCTCTTCACTCATAGCCAACAAAGAAATGTCCCCACATTTGTAGTAGTACTTTGTATTTGAAGAGAGTCCTGGACCAATTCTAAATTGTAAGCCTTTGCTTTGATCTAAGAAATTAAACAATGACTTCTTGTGTTCCCTGCAATTCATCATCCTTCAGATTACATAAAGAAAAAATGAGACATTGTTTAAAAGAAAAAAAGATTGAATATGTTCAAATCAATTTGAAAAGAATTGTCGTGTTAGACATTGGTTTTAGTCATGGTAATATACATTTGGCGATATCCAAATTACACGGTACTTCCTCCAACAAAACAAAAAGAAACCAATGTAACTTTCCTTTCGGATATATACATGCATCATTATAATATACATATATAGTATATTATTATATGTATATAATATACATATATACTTATATTATATGTGTATAGTAGTATACACATATAATATAAATATATGGATGTATGCTTATATGTATGTGCATGTGCATGTGTATGTGTGTGTGTGTCAGTCCACTTTTAGAGGAATCAACCCATTTCAAGCCCAAGAATATGTCATTATGAACATGGATGAACTGACTTAACAGATGATAATAAATCCTTCACTTTGGGTCCTTCGCTCTGGGTTCAACTAGACCCAACAAGGTGTTCCTAGAGGTAATATTTACCAAGATTTAATAATCATAACAAAAATACAAAATAAACAAATCACAGTAGTATCCAAATATATGCTGACCCCAAACTCTAACACTAGATAAATGACTTATGCACTACTATAATCTCTATTGAGCTAATAAAGAACTCACTACAAGAGTACAAGATGTGGGTATGCAAAACCTGATTCTCTTGAGGTATAAATCCTTTAAGGCTTGTTGGAGATGTTTCTCCAGTTAAATATTGAACAATCAAATGCATACAAACTACTTCCCACTCCTACACTACTAATTAAAAATCATTTTCAGTTTAATGTGGATGGAGAGTCACCATTTTTAGGACCAGTGAATAAATCGGGCTACGGATTCACAATAAATGAAAACGAAATAGAACATAGAAGTAACGAAGAAGACATGATATTAATAACAAAATGTACTTAATAATCCCACTCCAAACTCCCATAAATCCACATTTAATAAGGAAATGGATATTACACACAATGTCCGCAATGTATTATTAAAGTGTTGTGATAATTATCAGATCAATACTAAATTCATACCAAAGAATGTGGTAAGTAAAAATCCTAAGCCAGGAAGAACTTGTCACACTTCTTCGCTTCAAAATCTTCCCAAAATATAGAATTGGCCAAGGAAACATTCAGCTACAAACATCTGCTACACAATAGTAACTTCTTTATGATTTACAAAATGAATTGTTCTACTCGCAACTGGACATACAAGATTTTGAATCCTAGAAGTTCTTCAGCATTGCAATCACATGAAAACGAGAAACAAATGACCTTTTTTTGGAAGAAGTGATATATATTTCACTTTGTTTGGTATTGATTTCTTCTAGAAATCGACTATGGTCTAATGTTGTTAATTTTGCACGTGGAACAAGCTGAGATCCCACGAAATTTACCAAAATGGTAACCACGAGCTGACTTGAAAATCATTCACATCAAAAATATAACCACTGCATAAATGCAGCATGGTGTTCCTCATCCTCTATTGCTTGAAATACATTGAATTCGGGACCTTGAGATGGACAGTTGTTTCTAGGTAAGAAAATCCCTTTGGAGTAGTTAAGGCATCAAATTTGGTCATTAATGAAATTCTGGGTCAAACAAGAAGGTAGATGGGAGTGAATAGTGTAAAATGTGGGAATTTTAGAGTTTTGGGTGTCGAGGGTTGTAATGTCCCCAAATTTTGCCCTAAATTACAACTTTTTTATATTAAAGTAAGTGGGATTTAGAGATACCTTTTTGCTTTGATTGAGAACCTACAAGCAAGTTAGGAAACATTTACAATCATAAATCATTATTAAACATCCTTGAGTTAAAAATAAACATATATTGAAAATGCAGATCAAATCAATAGATTTCTTTAAATCGGATTTAAGATATCCCAATCATAGAAATGATAAGTGTTGATGTGAATTTTGTGACCACCCCAACATGCGGGATATAAAACTAAGTATTCTACCCTCTCTTGAACAAGGAAACCCCAAATGCTAAAGAATGTAACAATTGTATGATCAAGTGAAGTAACCCCAAGGTTTACAATCCATACATGCGACTTAGTGTTAGACACAACTCAGTTTAATGATGTGATTTTCTGGTAATCACAAAGGGACTTACACTATTCATTCATGGACATTTATCAACTTCTCAAATGACAAATTATTTGGCAATGCAAGTGCTTCAACTACTTCTAATGAGGATTTTGAAATAAAATGCAAAAACGATATGGGTTTAGAAATCTAACTCTATCTCTTCCTCTACCAATGAAAGAAACTATTGATGATGAGGTGAAACTAACCAATCCTTGCTTCACCAACTTGAACAACTACACAAAGGAAGGTGCTATTTTCTAAGGGTGCGTGGATGATTTTCAAATTACTTATGCACATCAAAACCATAAGTCATGCGAATCGATGAACATGAAGCAATTGAAGTTAAATACTTTGCAATGAAGTTCAGTCTAACCTTGCACTGCGACTTGCAATCAACAAGTAGCAAAAGGTATGAACATAAAGCTTCATGAATCAACAATAATTTCTTTCATTCAACTACTTCAACATAAACAAATCATATCTAAGTGAGAAATAGGAAACCATGGAACACTTCAAAATAACAAAAGTATTTGCCAAGCTTCAGTGAATTTGCAATTACTTCAGCAATAATTTCACCAAATCTCCGCCTACAAATGAAATGGACAAGCTTTATATAGAGGCTTCAAATACAATGGACGACTCAGATTGATTCAAGATCAATGACCAAGATTATTTAAAATAACCCTAATTATAGTTAGCCTTAACTATCACCTACAAGCATTAAATGTTGACCAAATAGAAAATTACATTTCTTTGAATACATATCCTTTTGAGGATGGACCAATGAGAAAATTCAATAGGAGGATACATTAAATGCATTCCACACGCCAACTTGGAATAACTTGATTGGTGGAGTTGAAAGGGGCGACACCTTAGTATGTTTATCTTGTAAACTTCAATTCCACTCCACTTCTTCATCCTCCTCATTTTGGAAATCTTCTCATTGAAATGTTCTTGAATTGTTGTTGTCTTGATATCGTGGCCTTGATCCTTCTTCATGACTTGAACTTGCTCCATGAAATGTGTATATTTGTAATTCAATCATCACCCTTGATTGAGGTTTCCAACAAATTTGGATATACATTGATCATCATATCAATGACGCTTTCTTTATGGAACACTGAACCATTTCACAAGGCAAAATGTAAGATAGGAATCTCATAATCCTTTCCTTGCTCTTTGAATTCCCTTCATGTGGTGATTGACTTAAGCCATTGCACTTGCACTTCCATTTTTTTGGTTTCCAATTCCAACCTTCTTTACTTGCTCGATAAATCACTTCCAACCTCTTTGTTGATGCTTCCATGTTGACCTTGATGCTGTAATCATCCGTGTACATGAAATGCTCATCCTTTGAACACCATTCTTGTACATGAAGAAGCTTAGCCCCATGTCAACTTCTTGCTTGTCATCTCCATCTTGAAAATTGCCTTTCACTTGTACCTTCTCCATGTATGAATCCTTGCAAAACAAGAGAAAACACTTGCGTTAGGGGTAAAGCTTTTGCAAGAAGATAATCACTAACTTTTAATCAGAGTTTGAAAGAAATCAACTTGTGAAGACTCTAGCACATGATTTGTAAAATTACCTTCTAAAAACCTTGACATCTTGATTACAAACTATCAACCTCACAAAATCAATTTCTGATTTTCTGGGTTTGAAATGTCTGCTCCTTGAACTCGTGCCTTCCAATTCTGGGTTTTCATCAACCTTTATTTCATTGAACCTAATCTTAGCATACTGGAATCACACACAAATATCTGATCTCCACATCTTGACTGTCTGATTCCAATGCTCCTCCTTGATCTGCTCTACACTCTATTACTTTTGCCTTGCATTGCGTTGAATTGTGGTTGGAACTGGGCATTTAATCTTCCTTTATATGCTTCCTCCCCAAAAGACATGACCGTTGGGGTTACAAGGTTGACTCATTTCTTGAAATTAATTCGTTTGCAATTTGTTTTACCCCAGGCTGACCCCAATTGCAATTTGAATATCAGTTCTTAATTGGGACAATTTTCCTTAAAAATCATCTGAAACTAATCCTATGAGAGGTCAGAATTCGGACCCTCATTAGGACTTTTGTCTTGATTGAATTTCATAGTGCTTAGCTGATTCCCAATCAGGTCAGAAATCCATAGTCTGACTAGATTTTCATCATATTGCAAATCGGAATTCATCATTTGTCTTGAATTTTGTCCTGAAGGAGGTCAGATTTCCATCGTTTGTTAGGTTTTTTGTCCCAAGACAGGTTGGATTTCCTTGGTTGGTTAGGAATTTTCATTAAAATCAACCCATAAATTCAACTAAGTGCTTAAAATTCTCCATGAAAGAGATCGAAATTTCACCTTGTTTTTGGATCCAATCAACATGCAAGGGCTGTTAGGAATTTGTTCATGCCTTACAATTAACTCTTCAGATGCAGATCGAAAATCTGATGGTCTTTAGGAATTTCGCTTAGGAGAAAATCAGAAATTTCACCAAGGGTTCAGAATTCCTTCCCAAAGACAGGTCGGAAATCAGGTATCTATTTGGATTTTGCACAAGGCAGGTCGTAAATTGCATCATGGTTAGGACAAATGCTTGGTGCTTGGTTGGAAATCAGATGCTCATTAGGATTTTTATAGAATTTTATCCTAAGAGTGGTCACAATCCGCCCTCCATTGGGAATTTGCCTTAACATTTATCCAAAGAGAAGTCGGAAATCTGACCCCTCTTGGAAATATGCTTTGATCAACTTAAATTGCATATGGAGACCTCAAAAGGGAGATCAGAAATTCATCCCTTGTCTGGAATTTTCACTGGATTAGAATCGGAATTTTGATGAGTATTGGGAATTTGCTTAAGATCAGGTCCGAAATCCAGTAAGTGTTGGAAATTTTGCCAAAACTTTGCTTCACACTCAGAGACTTTGATCAAAATGAGAATCAGACCCTAACACTTGACTTGGACCACTCCATCACAGACAGAAAATTAGGCTTGTGATTGGATTTTCCCCATGATGTTGGTCGGAAATCTGGCCCTTATTAGGATAAATACATGGAAGGGGGTCAAAATCCAATAAGTGTTTGGATTACTCCTTGAAGGAAAGTTGGAAATTCATCATGGATTACGACTCCTTCAGAGGAAGTTGAAAAATCATCATGGATTAAGACTCCTTCAAAGGAAGTTGGAAATTCATCATGTATAAGACTCCATCACATGTTGAGTTGCACTATCCAAAATGTTGATCTCATTCTAAAATCGCACAACAATAAGTCTAAAATGATTGGAAATTTCATGTTCTTCAGGACAACTTGACTAAGGCTGGGCAAATTCTCCATGTTGCTAAGGCATGTCGTCATAGGAGGTTAGAATTCCACTACTTGTTTGGAATTTTCATTGAATACTTGAGTGAAGTTCCACCTTGTCAAGGATCTTTCCCAAAAGGAAGGTCATAATTTGGACATCTCTTAGGACTATGGCCTGATCCTTGATATTCCTAACTCTCTTACAGATCCTGACTTGTAAACTAGGAGCTGGCTTGCATTCCTCATAATATCATGATTCAGAACTGCATATATAATTTAATAAAGATAATCATAAATAGATTGTTAATATACTATATGTGCCATATAGTAATATACTATTCATACCCAGATCGCAGGTCTGAGTTTATAGTCTTCTCTTTCCTTATTGTTGTCTTGTTCTCTATTTCCTATCTTTCTCAATATTTTATATGGTCCATAGAACCGGGGCTTAAGCTTTTCTGCTCCATTGGTTTTGAGTGATGATTGTTTGTATGGCTGCAACCTCAAGAAGACCAAATCTCCAATTTCAAATGTACACTGAGTCCTCTTCTTATCTGTGTACACCTATTGTTGGTTTTGTGCTTCGTGGAGATTATCCTTAAGTGCATTCATGATATCCACATTTTGTTGTATGAAATCCCTAGCTCTTGGCACACAACTTTCTAAGTGGATCAAGTCTCGAAAGGATGTTGTATATCCATATAATGCTTGAAAACGGCTCATCCCTATAGAAATATGGTGGGTGGTATTATAACAATACTCACCTAAATGAAGCCACTTAATCCATGCATTTTGCTGCCCCGTAACATAATTCCTTAGATACCCTTCCAATCATTTGTTGACGATTTTTGTTTATCCATTGATCTATGGATGATAGCTAGTGCTGGGGGTTAATTCTATTCTGGCTAATTTGAATAGCTCCTGCCAAAATAGACTAAGAAAATGATTGTCTCAATCACTAACAATGTTTTGTGGTGGTCCATGCAATCTAAAAACTTCTTTAAAGAATACTTTGGCCACTTGGGGGGCTCTAAATTATCTGGATATAGCCATGAAGTGTGTGTATTTGGTTAAACAATCAACTACCACATCAATGCAATTTTTTCCCTGAACCTTGGGTAACCCCATTATGAAGTCCCTAGATATGCTCTCCCATTTTTTATTGGGTATGGGCATTGGTTGGAGTAGTCCTATTGAGTATGTGGGTTCCTCTTTGTTTCTTTGACACACCAGGCATTCCCTAACGTGCTTTAACACATCTCCTTTAAGGCCTTTCCATGAAAACCTTTCCCTAATCTGTTTGTAAGTCATGTAATATCCTCGATGTCTGACTGATGGACTGTCATGGCAGTTCTTCAAAATCTCTTTCTTCACCTTTGACCCAGGTGTGATATATATTCAGTCCTTATAGAGAATGAGGTCATCTATAACTCGGCATCTCTCATCTTGTATCTTCCCTTCTATTATATCACTTGAGAATGAGTCCTTGGCATATTCTATGAGTATAGATGCAATCTTTTCCCTGAACCTAGCCATGAAGTGTGTGTATTTGGTTAAACGATCAACTACCACATAGATGCAATCTTTTCCTTGAACCTTGGGGAGCCCCATTATGAAATCCATAGATATGCTCTCCCATTTTTTATTGAGTATGGGCATTGGTTGGAGTAGTCCTGTTGAGTATGTAAGTTCCTCTTTGTTTCTTTGACACGCTAGGCATTCCCTAACGTGCTTTAACATGTTAATAAATATAGCTTCGATCAGATAAAAGAATTATTATGATATATATATAATAATATTATGTAGATAATAATAATATTAATATTATTATTATATACATATATATTAAAATATATTATCATTATTATTATACCTATATATATTAATATATATAGTAGTTATGATCGAATTAATATAATGATTCATTAAATGAATCGACTATGCACTATCGGGTGAGTATTATTAACAAATATATTGAATACCGATTAATATCAGCTGAGCATATATCGGGTGTCTTGGACATTATTGTCAGGTTGCCCTACGATGTATTGTGACTGATATGTATTAACAGTCACGATACTATCATGACTGTTAATACATAACAGTCACGATAAGTGACTATATTATATCAAAGCAACTAATGCAATTTACATTAAAATAAACTGATTATTGTTATGAACAGTCACATCATTGTCATGTGAACAGTCACGTCTCTTCTTGTTCACATTTGCTAGTTAATATATATATAGAGATTCAAATATGTAGATTCAATCAATCACCAAGGCAATTGAAATCTACTACATAAATTCAGTTTACATCTTATGTTCTGATCTCAAATTATTTAACATGGTATCAGAGCTAAGTTCCTTCTATAGAAGCTTAACCACTTGAAGGAAAGACCTGGGCATAGGAACAGAGTATCACAATACCGTGTATATCAGCGATAATGAAATATGCAACTCAAATGCCAAGTATCGCAGCGGCTATAAACACGTAGCAGAAATCAAATATATGCTGGTCAGTAAACAAATGCATCTACTAGCATACAAGACATCGAGCAAACAAGGGCAAAGATGAAGACGTAAGGCAGTGATTCCAATCTGAATATGACAGTGAACCTCATACAATGTGAAGGCAGCGATGGGGCCTCCAACATGATGGAAATCCAAGACGCCTGGCAGCGAGAGCTTCAACATTCGTGCTAGCCTATCAATATAGAACCATAATGAAGCTATCAAAAAGAATGAACGGCTAGGGTTCAGGGTTCAATCTGAATTATCAGAAATTATAGCTGCAATTATTTCTACAAGCATCTCCATCAGAAAAGGAACTGCCCCTACCTCCGCGACCTTGCTCTAGTATCTTTGCCTCAAAGCAATGTTGTATATGATGGCACTTTGCCAATTCTTCGCTTTATCCAATAATGTCTCTGTAATTATCCTTGGAAAGAGCGCTGTGCATATGGGTTCTCTAAGAAGCTGCACCAAACCCGAAGAATTGCAAGAGCGCTGTTCACAGAGATTGCATACAAGACAAGAAATGGCAAGTGAATTCATGTCAAGGGCAATGTTGCAGTCAGAGCCCCAAGAGCCTCTTCACAAATCTCTACAGATTGTTGAGAATGGTTCAAAGTCTGAGCGTTGTACTTGACAAAAGGGATTTGAGAATAGAGGATGAAATTGAGGAGGTGATGCATCACTTTCCTTGCTCAATTGCCTTAATTTCCGTTTGAATTCCTTCTCTTCGGATGAAATCTCTGCGAGAACCCTTCCACCATTTCTGTAATGCAACCCTCGCTGCTGCCACGTTTGTTATAAAGAAAAGAGGTCAATAGGTTGAATGCAAGGAGCAGATGGAACAAATGGTTCAGTCAACTTCTGACAATCTTGATCATGTTGATTGAGAGGGAGTTCACTATTGAAGGTGAAACACTTCTGAGGTAAACTTGATATAATTGATTATTATACTAATGAATCTTGGATGTTTCTAATGGGCCTACTCCCCTGTGTTAATCATAAAGAAGTGACGACTTCCAAATGATTATCACTTCTATTTGTTAAAGTTATTGGAAGGTGACGATCTTGCAATAACTTTTTCTATTGTGATAGATATTTTTTGATAATTAAAATATCTTACTTGTGGATAGAATCGCCGATAGAGGCAATCCACTCTGAAGCTCATGAGTTTGTGGATAGAATCGCCGATAGAGGCAATTCACACAGGAGCTTGTGGATAGAATCACCAATAGAGGCAATCCACTCTGAAGCACATGAGTTTGTGGATAGAATCGCTGATAGAGGCAATCCACACAGGAGTTTGTGGATAGAATCGTCAATAGAGGCAATCCACACCATAGCTCATGAGTTGTGGATAGAATCGCCGATGGAGGCAATCCACACAGGAGCTTGTGGATCGAATCGCCGAAGGAGGCAATCCACCTGGGAACTGTGGATAGAATCGCCGATAGAGGCAATCCATCTAGGAACTAACCCTCACAATTTATGAACTTATTGTGAGTTACATTTTATCTTCCCTAGCTAAGAGGGAGTGTTAATAAATATAGCTTCGATCAGATAAAAGAATTATTATGATATATATAATAATAATATTATGTAGATAATAATAATATTAATATTATTATTATATACATATATATTAAAATATATTATCATTATTATTATATCTATATATATTAATATATATAGTAGTTATGATTGAATTAATATAATGATTCATTAAATGAATCGACTATGCACTATCAGGTGAGTATTATTAACAAATATATTGAATACCGATTAATATCAGGTGAGCATATATCGGGTGTCTTGGACATTATCATCAGGTTGCCCTACGATGTATTGTGACTGTTATGTATTAACAGTCACGATACTATCGTGACTGTTAATACATAACAGTCACGATAAGTGACTATATTATATCAAAGCAACTAATGCAATTTACATTAAAATAAACTGATTATTGTTATGAACAGTCACATCATTGTCATGTGAACAGTCACGTCTCTTCTTGTTCACATTTGCTAGTTAATATATATATAGAGATTCAAATATGTAGATTCAATCAATCACCAAGGCAATTGAAATCTACTACATAAATTCAGTTTACATCTTATCTTCTGATCTCAAATTATTTAACATAACACATCTCCTTTAAGGCCTTTCCATTCACACCTTTCCCTGATCTATTTGTAAGTCATGTAATATCCTCGATGTTCGACTGATGGACTGTCATGGCAGCTCTTCAAAATCTCTTTCTTCACCCTTGACCCAAGCATGATGCATATTTGGTCTTTATAGAGATTGAGGTTATCCATAACTTTGTTGTTGGGAATAATGTTATGTTACTATGTTATGTGTTGTCGGCGATTAGTTAGTCTGCCGAAGGGTAGCTGGGTAATGTCGTGACTCTTGGCGTCGCACATCTTCGGTCCAGATATATTGTATGTACTACCTCCAGGTAAGGGGTTTATGGTCTTTAGAAGTAGTTGATATTGCTATGATCATTTGTATACTTGAAGCTGATAAATTAATAGAAGAACTGATTCTCTAGCATATATTTCTTATATTCTATGTATTTACTTTCTGCATTTAAATAGTTTACCCAGTGAGGCAAACATTTGGCGTCGTTTCCGTACGAACCTGGGAAGTGACGAAGAGTGAATGGCGTATGGAGGATAATGGGTCAACCTATCGACAATGGTACCAAGAGGAATGACAACAGACTCAAAGAACTGTATGAGGGAGAACACGCCTTGATGTCAAACTTTGTAATTTTGTTGTAGGCGGCGATCGAAACTTACATAAGGAGGGAGGCTGTACGGGAAGAAGTTCCCGAGGGTGCGGTGTGGAACGCTCTCGAAGTAAGTCCTATGGTGAATTGGCTACTAAACCATCTCCCTTGCCTATTGGCACAGACATCCCTCACCCAGAGGAACCAACGAGAGGAGATTGAGAGAGAACAGCAACGCCATCAAATCCTCTACAACTACGAGGAGAACAACTGCCGAGAAGAGGAACGCGATGGACTCGGTGAAGGCGAAGCAATAACTAAACTTTCCGAAGAGAAATAAGAATAAAAGAGGGCACTTCCATATTTTATGATTCTGTCATATGGTTGACATACATTGTACACGAGTGATGAATTAATACAAAGTGTTCTTTTGAATATATTATTTTCAATTACAATTCATGCATAGGAACAAGAATTAATGCCCAATTTGTTAAATAAGGATAAAAATAAGAAATAATTTATAGAGGAGTGTGAAGCCGCCCAAAGAGCTTTGATTCTCGAGCAACAGGCTGAAAGGAGACAGAGGCTTAGACAACTCGCAGAGAAGCGACCTGACAGAGGGGAAGGTAACCAAGGTGAAGGTGACCAATATGGGAAGGAGGGACACCGTAGGGGAAGTAGTGAGGATCTAATTGAGGAGACTCTACGTCAATTAGACCTTCTTGAGGAGACCCGACATCGATTGAGCGATCTGTTTCTCACACCGCACACGGAGGCTAGGGGGACCCAACAGAGTGAGGAAGAGGCCAAGGGGGAAGAGGATACCGGGGCTGCCAGGAGTGTCGGAGGGACACAGGGGCACAGTGGGCAAACACATTTTGTAGGCTCTAATCCATCCGAAGTGGGACAACAGCCAGCAATGGCAGCAAGGAGACCAACCATGTTGCAGAAACAAAAACTACCAAAGTTGAATGGGGATGGGAAGGAGGATCCCGGCCGCCATTGTCGTACATGTGAGACCATCTGGTCAGCAAACGGAGTTACAGACCACGATGAGTGGGTAACCCAATTCCTTATCACATTGCGAGGAGTAGCCATCGACTAATACTCAAACATGGATAAGACCAAAATCAACACGTGGGATAGTCTGAAGAAGGAATTTCAGACTGAATTTTGGTTGTTTAGGGATGTCAATGAGATCGTGGCTGAAATCTACAACACTAAGCAGGGGAAAAAGGAGAGTTCGAGCTTATGGTCGGCGGCTCAAGGAGCTATTGGCAAAGATGTAAAGCCAACCAGCTGATGGGTTAAAGAAAAGGTGGTTCGTAGAGGGGTTAATAGTCCCTCCGAAAGAAAATGAAGATAGTTCCACCCACATTCTATGATGACGCCTACAATAGGGCAATGGATTTGGAGAGAGACAAAAACCTCCCAAAAGAAGAGGAAGGACAAGGACAGCTCATCCAACGATGACAACTCTTCTGAAGAGAGTAGCAGTGACGAAGAGTCCAACAAGAAAGTGCAGGCCCTCCAGAAGGGCATGCAAAGGATGATGAGAGAATTTAAGACCATCATGGGAGATCCCGACAAGACGGACAAAGGAGAACTCTGGTGTACGGAGTGCAAGTCCAATGGACACACGAAAGGCTCGTGTCCTAAGAAAGCTTTTTGTGACATATGCCAGATGATGGGGCACTCTACTAAGGAATGTCACCACAACATGAAGACAAGAAGCCAACAAGTGCTTCTCACTCAGGAACAACCAACGACATCGGGTGGTGTCGGCAATTCCCAAACAAACAACAATGCATTGTCGAGAGGGTACAGGAATAACCGGTGCGTAGGAAGGACCAACAACAATAATAATAATAATAACAATAACAAAACAAGAAGCCGGATCCAATACGACTCGAAGGGCTGACCGATGATCCAATGCAGAGCCTGTAGCCACTCAGGGCACTTTGCCTGACACTGTACGAAGGAAGAGGTAGCACAACACACAGTCTCAGGAAGAGGTAGCACAACACTTGTGCAAATGGTGTGGGCCGGGAGACCGTGACAATGCCAATTGTCCAAAACCCGATGTCAATTTGCTGAATATAGAGGAAGCCATGGGGGAAGAAGTACTGGTCATTACCCACGTACAAGCAAAACAGGCTACGTACTTGGGCCCCCGCACAGAGAAGCAAAGGGTACAAGAGGCAAGAGAGGAGATTGAGAAGGATATGAGAGCACGGAAGGAGACACACCGAATGACAAGTACTTTTGGTCAGTCGAAGGCAAAGGAGAACATACTAAGACAAATGTTAAACATGGAGGTACCTATAAGAGTTCAAGATCTCCTTCACACAATGCCTTAGTGACGGACAACCTTGTTGGGCACTCTCTCCCAACCCACCATCAACACCACCCAATGCACAAATGTTCCTGGCGGGTCCGCAATGGATCCCATGCAGTTGTCATCCTCGAGATGGGCATCCTTGGGACCATCCTGACAGATACCATCGTTGATGGTGGATCGAGGGTAAATGTCCTTCCCGAGGAAACATGGAGGAAGCTTGGGGAACCAACACTGTGGCCTCCTACTTTCAACCTATTGGGAGCAGATCAACAGGGAATTAAACCCCTCAGGACGTTGATGGCACAACAAGTCACCTTTGGGACGCAACCCTTCGTGCTGGACTTTGTTGTAATTCCACTCAAGAAGAAGGGGTGCGATGCTATTCTTGGGAGATGGTGACTTGTGGCGGAGAGGGTCACACACAACTGGAAAAGGAATACTTTGCCAATGGAGAATGGAGGCCAAAAGTTTGTCATCGACCTTCGAACATAAATGGTGAGCGAGGAGCTTGCGTCCTCTTCAAAGTCTGAGTCCGACGGAGAGAGTGGTCGAATGGACGAAGGGAGGGGCCGCATGGAACCCAATGATGAAGGGGTATTGGAGCTTGAGGAATGTTCGGAGGATGAGATAGGGTCGATGAATGGACTCTTCTATTGGCAGATGGAGGATAATGAAGTGTTCTATAGCTACATGCTCGAAGTGGAAGAAGTGGAGCAAACATCAGAAGAGTTGTTCCCACCGGAGTATGGAGAATATAAGAAGGGGGAAGCCCGAGTGAATGAAACCTCGGCACACAAGTTTGATGCAAAGAGACCCATGAACTATGATGAACCGTCCTTCTAGGTGACTAATCTTGGAGATGAGGCCAACCCGCAAAACATACTAATAGGGGATGACTGGAACCCTATTTTGAAGGCCGTTGCATTTAAGATTTTAATGGAATACAAGGATGTATTCGCATGGACCTATAAAGACCTCAAGGGCATACCGCCAAAACTTTATGTGCACCGTATCCCTCTTGTACCTGGAGCAGTACCTATACAAAAGAGGTCGTACAAGATGAAGAAAAATTACGCAACACAGGTGAACGATGAGATCGAGCGTATGCTTGAAACGGAGATCATCTTCAAAGTGCAAACAAGTCAATGGGTGTCGCCAATAGAAATACCTCTGAAGAAAGAGGCCAACCAGATTAGAATCTGCATTGACTTCAGGTGCCTGAACGCGATGACCATTAAGGATCCGTTTCCCATACCATTCACAGATACCATCTTGGAGGAGGTCATCGGGCACGAGATATACTCGTTCAAGGACGGGTTTTCTAGATGCAACCAAATATCCATCACGAAGGACAAATTGAAAACAACCTTCATGGTGGAGGACAAAGTGTACACCTACAACCAAATGCCCTTTGATCTGTGTAATGCACCCGCAGCTTTCTAGAGGATAATCCTCCTCATCTTTGATAAAATGTCCGTTCGAAATTTCAGAGCTTTTCTGGACGATTGGTCCATCTTCAGTGGGGAGGATATGCATCTAGGGGCCCTCAGGGAGTGTATGGAGAGATGTCGGAAGGCAAGGTTGACATTGAACCCAAAGAAGCGTCGGTTTATGGTTCCACAGGGAAAGTTGTTGGGTCACATAGTTTGCAAAGCTGGACTAAAAACTGACCCCGACAAGGTCCGTGTGATCGTGGAGATGGAGCCTCTGACAAACGTCACAAGCGTGAAGTCCTTCCTGGGCCACATTGGCTATTACCGACAATACATATAGAACTTCACCCAAGTTTCTTATCCCCTCAACAGGTTGACACAGAAGGGGGAACCCTATGTGTGGGGTATGGGACAGGATACTTTATTTGAGGAACTAAAGACAAGGTTTGTCGAAGCACCAATCCTGGTGTATCCCAATTGGGATAAGGAGTTCCAAGTTCATGTGGATGCTTCGAACTTTGTAATTGGTGCAACCCTTGCTTAGGCAGGCGATCATGGCCTAGATCACCCCATCTATTTCGTTAGTCAACTGTTGTCGAGAGCAGAGAAGAACTATAGCACCATGGAACGGGAGGCCCTCGGGATGGTGTACGTCGTGCAAAAATTCAAGTATTACCTACTGGCAACATCGTTCACGTTTTATGTGGACCACTAGGCATTAATGTACCTGGTGAATAAACCTATTATACAGGGGCAGGTGAGTAGATGGTTGCTACTCCTACAAGAGTTTACATTCACAATCATTGTGCGGTCGGGAAAGAGCCATGTAATTGCGGATCAACTCTCTCAGATTAAATCCGGAGAGCCACCGGAGGGATTAAACGACGACTTCCCGGACGCACAATTGTCCCACATTGCAATCTTGCTAGCATGGTATAAGAGCATTGAAGATTATCTATCCACTTCACAATTCCCAAGGGACATGCCACCGAGAGAGCAACAGAAGTTGGTATTGAGAAGTTGTACTTTTCAGCTAGTTAATGAATTACTATACAAAATGGGGCCAAACCAAGTCCTAAGGTGGTGTTATGGAGGAGGTAGAAAGTGTTCTCAGAGAGGCACATGAAGGGCCAGCAGGAGGGCACATGGGGCAGGACACAACGGCATGAAAGGTGTTGTTAGCAGGTTTTTGGTGGCCCGCGTTGCACAACGACGCCAGGGACTAGGTCGTGGGATGTGACACCTGTCAAAGGGTCAAGAAACCATTAAAGAGGGATTTCGTGCCTTTAAATCCTTCCCATGCAGAGGAACTCTTCGAACGATGGGCTTGAACTTCATCGGACCTCTTAAGGTAAGTAGGGCTCGGAGGTGTCGATACATCATGGTGGCTACCGAGTACATGACGAAGTGGGCAGAGGCACGGACATTGCCGGACAACTCGGCCTTGAGCATGGCGAGATTCATATATGAGCAAATCATAACAAGGTATGGCATACCCATCCAATTGACTAGTAACAGAGGGAGTCACTTCATAAATCACATCATCCGACTATTGACGACGTAGTTCAAAATCTTCCATTCCTTGTCCAGTCTGTATTACCCTCGAGCCAATGGTCAGGCAGAGGTGACAAATAAGATACTAGTGTCCCTGATTTACAAGTCCTACGAGGTAGAGCAAGAGGACTGGGAAGAAAAATTACCCTTGGTGCTGTGGGCCTACCGAACAACATACAAGGTGACCACCGGCCAAACGCACTTCCAGTTGATGTACAAGTAGGAAGCAATTGTTCGTGTGGAAATCATGGTGCCAAGCTTGAGGATAGAAATCGAGACTAGACTGGATTGTATAATTTAAACAAACTAGACGAGTGTCAAATGATGGAGCAGTGGGCTACAGAGGTCGCACAATTGAGGCAGAAGGCATGGCATGATAAGTACCTCAAGCGGGTCCACTTTACCCCAGGGCAACTAGTATTGAAGTATAATGGGAAAAACGAGATTAAGCCTAGAAAGTTCAAGGTGAAGCGACTCGGGTCATGCAGAGCCTGGGAGGTCGGTGACAACGGTGCCATCAAGTTGTGGACCATTGATGGGAAGGAGATTGGAGACACCATGAACGGGTCGAGATTAAAGCCCTACCACAAGAGGTGAAGGCGGCAGGGCGACCCGAGTCGAAGACACTCCAGGTAATTAGAATAGGATTATATTTATAAATTAAAAAACAAGTGAAAGAACGCAGACCATACAGTGGCCACCACATGGTGGGACCACTGAATGGTGGAACCACTATGCGGTGTTGACACCGAATGGTGGTAACACCGTCCGTGGTAACACCGAACAGTGGCAACATCGTCAATGGGATCATTGAACGATGGGACCACCAAGCGCAACACCGTCAATGGGACCACCGAGCAGTGGTAACATTGTGCGGCAATAAAGTTGCAGGCCTCCCATTCGGTCGTTAAAAAACAAACACCGCCAAATCGAAAAGAAGAGAGCCACGGCATGACGAAACACAAACCCGCGTGAAGCCAGAAGAGAAAAAGGGGGATCGTACAGCATTGACGGCATGGGTTCTACATAAAAGACAATCACAAAGAACGAAGACGGTTATTCACGACATCGGGGCTGCATAAAAGACAAAGGTAAGAACAGTTATTGATGGATTCAGCAAGGAAAAGACATTGGAAGGCACAATTAAAGTTGCAATCAAGTAGTCCCAACATGGATAAAAATGCACGAATATTGTCCTCAGGAGTGAAAGTCGCAAGGCATGTGGATACCAACATAGGCAGCAAGAAGAAGCTTAGACCAAAAGAGCAAGTGGCTGCCCAGAAAGATGTTGTGACACATGAGACGGTGGTATTTGAAGGGTTAAATGGGCTCGAGTGCAGGAAATGGTGGCAAGATACCCCAAAGACCAATTTGGTGAAGGACATTTTGAGGAGGACTGGAGTTCATTGGGTTATTCAGATGTCGATCTTCTACATCCGCAATTTTGAGTGTCCTCTACGGATTATGATTAACACATTTGATAGGTTCTCGAGGACGAGCACATTTGAGTACCGCAAGCACATGGTGACAGTTTCATTCACAGCGGCAGACTTCACAAGAGTATTCGGCATACTTGGCCGAAATGCGAGAAAGATAGACACGAAGGCAAAGAAGATGTCAAGGGATGCCAAGGAACATTGAATTAAAATGGTTTCCCGCACACTCACCCCAGCAAAGATGGACTCTGTAGTCAATGCCTCTAAGAGTAGAGGGATGAAGAAAGCCTTTATTCCAGAGGGACCATGGCAGTGCATCATGGATGTGGTAAAGAGCCGGCTGACAAGGTCTAGCTGTGCCTCTAATATAGCTCTCAAATTATTTTGATGAACAGCACCGTGTATGACAGGTTGGCCCAATAAGACAGGTTGGCTCGATTCAAGTTGGCCCATTGTCGACAAGTTGGCCCATTAAGATTGGATTATGTTATTGTACTGTTGAATATTAAATGCAATAACATTTCTGAGTATATATTATCTGGGAACTTTCTAGTATTCTGCTAGTTATTCTGAAATCCTTTTGCATGGGTTTATCTATTTATATTTTTTGAAAATTACTTGGGAGAATTTGGGGGAAAATATCCGGTTGGGGATATTACAACAACCTATGAATCTCAAGCTGACAATGACAGTGACATTGATATGGATCAAGATTAGGGGCAGCTGTCATACTATCTTTGTTTTCATTTTGACTTTGACGTTTCAAACTTTGAGTCTTTTGACATTATATGATACATTGATGCAATGATAATTGAATCTTGATATATGATATGATACTTTAAGTCTTTAACTTTTCATTTTGTTGAAACTTGCAGCCTTTGCGCATTTTGATATATATCTATGATACTTTTCATTGTTTCAATGAATTATATCTATGAATGTATGAAAATGAAATTTGAACTCTCATTTGATTCATTTGATGTCAATTTCATCCTATATTCCTATTCTATGATGATTCAATTTGATGCTATGTTCTATGATGATTTCATGAATGATAATGATAATTAATAATTATGTTTGAAAAATGAACAATACTAAAAGGGGGAGGGGGTGAATCAATATTTAACGTAGACTTTTAAAACTAAGAAGCAGAATTCAAAAGAGCACACAGCAAAGAAGATAAGACACTCAGAATTATCTCGTGGAAACTCAAGGCTGGTAAAAACCACGGCATCACTAATCATATGGGCAACTACCCATTGCAACTGAGAGCTACAACTCTCTTCAAACTTTCAAGATCAGGCTCCAACCTGATTTAGAAGGCAACTACCTTCCTTACAAGTGGTAAACAATGAGTCAACACAAAAGTTTGTTCTGTGTCTTCACTAATGTATGAAGATACTGTAGGAATACTGAAATTTTTACCAAGTCAAAAACTACTCAACACTCCCAGTCTGAGTATATAGAAGTAAACTCCCCCTTTACTTGTTAATCCTCTCTATATCCATTTATTAACACTTTAATTTTTAACAGTCCCTACTACAAGAACAAAACTGGTCAAGAATGGAGTGCCACAAAGGGGTCTTAACAGAACTGGTCACATTCAGTGTGTCCATGGAAGATCTTCACCGCATTTCCTATCCACAGCTACAGTCCCTTTCACTTCACAAGCTAGCAGAACTTTTTCTTTTACAGCACTATGTCTCTTCAATATGAACTCTGGTCACACTCCTACAAGCTCGCTGCAACTCCTCAGAACTCACAATTACTCTTCTGCTAGCTCTAGCCGCCCTCCTTTTGTGCATCCACTATATTTAACATCACCCTGGTTAATTTTGGCATCTGCTGCAACTAAACAAAACAAACCTCGTATCTTTTCCACACAGGTCAAACCTGCATTCATTTCCGTATCATTTCTTTTTTTTAAAAAAATTACTCGAGAATATCCTAGTTTCTTTAACTCTGATCAAAAACCGTTTTTCAAGACTGCTCCCATAGCATCTTTGATGCCTCATGACTGTGTATACCTTCCTCTCTACAATCGCATTTCACCTTCTTTTGGCATAGGTTCACTTCACACTTTTTCAGCACATTGTATAAAATGCAGTCGTATATCCTCTACACTTCTATGCCGTGTATTTTCTGTATATGCAATTTTTTTTTAAAACTTCCTGCTAACACCAACTCACAATTGGTCATCCGCAATGTTCTCAAGAAGACAATTTCACATTATGCAGAGAATTTCCAATCATACCCGACTGTCACTACAGAGTTTTTTGATGGCACGATGTATATTCTTTTGTGCAAAAGACAGGACCGCATATATTTTTCAATTACACGTCCGTTTTTTTAATTTGTAAATCTTCCTTACTTTCATGTATCGTGTGTTATTTATTCGAAACACCCTCTGGCTTAATTTCTGAAGAACAACATTCTTTTTTACTTCTGACAACTCTCGGTTTTTCTTATCAACACCTGCAGAGCTGTTTTTGACACCCGTCCCATATGTTCTTCTTACTTTTTATTTGCGCAATCATCTCCATATATGTTTAGTGAACAATTACACATTCTTTGTTTTATTTACAAACGACTTGTGTGCTGCAGTGATTTGACACACGGCTCAAACTCAGTCACAGCACACGGCACAAAGCAGGAGAGGAAAAAACGTTTTTCATGATAGGCACAGGTGCAGACACATTTTATTTTCGAGAGCCGCATTTCGTAATTGTTGACATTCATAAAAAACATATTGCAGACTGCAAGCACGCAAACACAAGGCCCGATTTATAATGATCACTTCCCAAACACATGGCACGATTTAAAAAGATCACTTGCCAAATGTTTTGAAATTCTTTCAAGTGTATGGCAGTCAAACCAGAACACATGGCATCAACACAAATAGCAACGACTTCAAATTGTTGTTACCTTACCGGTTACTGAGAGGGGGGGGTGAATCAAAAAATACCACCTCTAGAATGTTTTAAAAACTTGTAAACAGATTCTTGAATGCAAGGCAAAAAGCATAAACTAAATCACACAGATCTACACAAATATTTGTACGTGGAAACCCTCAGTGAAAGAAAAAAACCACGGTGAGACAGAGCTCACAACTTCACTAGTTCTAAATGAAGGTGCCCTGTTAGAAGCATACAAAGCACTGGTTAAGGTGCTACCCTGTTAAGGGATTTTTACAAAAGACCGTTTCAGATCTAAGCCCTGTTAGGAGCTGCCTGGTTACAGGACTTTAAACATCAACAAGATGTCACCCTATTATGGGATTTTTACAACAAACCGATTAGATTCACCCTTCTAGAGGGATTTGTATATGATGTAATACATTTCAAAAGCAGTGATCTATGATGACACTGATTGTCTGATTAGATCATACCTGTAGATTTCTTCCCCTGTTTGCCTGGCTATTGATCTTCTTTCCTTCCTTCACCGTTGTGCCTGTAGCACTTCTCAAAAGATATCTATCCTCTGCTCTCTGCAATTTTCACTTCTCAACAACAGCACCATACTTTGTGTACTATGTCTTATATTTATACAAGAGTGATCCTCTTGACTCATAGAACCGCCGAGGAATAAACTTGACCACAAATTATGCAATGCAAGAGAGTTGTGCGTTGTGATCTAGAGTTTATCTTGAGATCATCCATAGAACTTAAAGCTAACTTCCTATTTGAAAAGTTAACTTCGCATCAGAGTAATGGATGTCTCGCATAATCAGGCTCTTTAACTCAAACTGTAACTCAAAGATTGGACCGGATCTTTCTATCAGTTAGGTCGGTACCGGTTTGTCGTCTATCAATTAGATTGGTATAGTTTTGTCATTTAGATGCTAACCAAGACTGATACTGAGTACGTACTTCAGTCTTCCAGTGTATCTAACTACTTGGTTGACCGGTGCATATACTATATGCTTTATCTACCGGTGTCATCTAGGTAAGGCGAGCGATCAGTGATCTTTGATCGGTGTGAATGGTTTTGGTGAAATACACTAATGAGAACTTATATTGCTAACAATCTTCCCCTTTGTCATTGGTGGCAAAACCATAAAAAAAAACATTCGTACTTACTTCCCCTGCCTGAGGGCTCCAGTGGTGGTGATGTTCCTCTCTTCCGATGGTTGTTCTGCTTCGTTCCTCTCTTTCTTTGTTCCCTCCCATTCTGCTCTTCTTCTTCCTTCTGTTCCTGTTCATTCTCAGTACCGGTTTGCTTCTTCCCCTTTTTGCCTCCAGAGGACAAAGGATTATGGCTTCGTTCACATTTGAAGCTGTGTGAAAAATATCCTTATAGATATTCTTGGCTGAATGCAAAAATGGTGCCCATTGATTGGTTACATGTTCAATGTTGTGTTGGGCAGCTTTGAGAGAAACAATGATGTTCTCCATATCATCGACAGTTTTGCAGTCCGGTTCATTGATCAAAACATTAGTTGAAGTAGCTGTCTAGTGCATGATATCAAGAATTGGGGCTAAAAACGTCTGGAATCCAACTATGTCTTGAATTCTTTTGTTCTTTTCTTCTGCAGTCTTTTTGAGGACTAGAGTAAGACTAGTCATTTCTCTGCTGAAAGATGTAGCCGTTTTGGTTTTGATGTCAAATTGGTTGGAGAAAGCTTTTATGTCTTCTAAAGTCTTTGTAGCTTTGTCAGTTAAGTCAGTCATGAAAATTTCAAAATTTGAAGTTTTGCTTAACAAATTTTCTGCAAGTTGTATCTGTTGTTGAAGAACTTTTAGATTATTTAGCAGAATAGCTTTAATGTTTGCAACTTGCTTGTGAAGAAGCTCCACTCTTTTCTGCGCATAACGATCAATGGCCACTGTTTTTGGATCAGTCAGATCCTCACCGATGCTTGCAGTCGGCACTTCCAGGTGGTTGATGACCGGTTCATCTTCATCGATATCAACATCCGGCACAAAGTGATACAGGATATCTTTTACCTTATTCAGAACCATATCCTGTTTCCTTTTAGTGAGCTCTTTCAGCTGTCTTGTTGACATTTTGCTGATGTCAACTATTGTATCGGTTGCTTTGCTCCTTTTTGCTTCAGATTCTCCTAAGGTTGTGATCTTTCTTTTAGAGGAGCTGGCGAGAGTTTCTAGATCCTTCTCTCTACTCTGTTCTTGTGCCTTCGGGGCTTGCTCATGTTTTCATCCTATTGGTCTGTCTTGTTTCCCTCTTCTGGTTTGGCTTCTAGCTTCTGAATGTGAATCTCAGGTATAGCATCTTATGCTTGATGTGAGGGCTCTTGTGACTACAGTTGTTCTTCAGCTATATGAAGATCATCTGTAGGGATCCCTTCGCCTCTTTGATCTGATCCGTCAGTAGGAAGATTGACAGAAGTTTGTCCCAATGTAACCGGTTCACTAGAAGTGAACTTTTCTGTGATGACTTCCTGCTCATCAGATATCGGAGTCTATGTAGCAGTAAACTGAACAGGTGGATCCAAAATTGTGGTGGTGAGATCCAGAGGACCTGTTTCTTCAAGGGAACTAAAATCATACTGCTCCCAGAAATCCAAGGTTTCTTTAAAGACTTCATTCTCATAACTATTGAGAATCTTGGCGACTCTGTAATTTGTGTCTAGATTCATAGATGCAGCGCCTAAAAGAAGTGAGACACTTTTATCGCTCAAGCCAGGTCTAGCTTTCTTTAGTGCTTCTTTGTTGATTTGAGAATTTCTCTCCAGAACGGTTTTCCATTTTCCCTGAAGCTTGCCATTCAATTCAAGAGGAAACTTGCCTCTATAATCTTGGGGTGTTTTCATGAAGTCTAGAAGACTTTCAAGAAGAGCTTTTTCAATTGCATGTTTGTCTTCCTCAGCCAACACGCTATACAATTTGGCCGCATTATCTATTTCTCCAAAATTGGTAATTTCAGCTATAATGTCATTAACAGCCATGGTGTGAGCTTGACCTTTTGATGGAGATACAAGAAGGGTAGGATTTGTTGGTTCACCGGTAATGTCAACGATGACCGGTTTCTCTACTCCGAGTACTCCTTTACCCTTTCCGATGTCATGAACCAGTGGAGCTATTGCCTTTTGCCGTGCTTCTTCGGCTTGTTGCTGTGTCTGAAGAAGGTTGCTCCAAATGGCTACTCCGTCAGCATGGACTTTCTCGGTTTCACCAATCAGCAAGAGGTTTGTTCTTTTCTTTATCAGGAAATTTTGCTAGTGTAGTTCAGCTTGTTGACCCACTTCTTCTAGAGTGAGGTGATTTTGTACTTCTAGCAGAGCTTGAATCCTTAGCTCTTTTTCTTTTTCCATAGAGGCGTTCCACCTGCTTTGAAGAATATTCGACAGATCCTTGGGCAGTACTTTATGAAGTTTTGTAGGGCTTAGATTGAACTTATGCATGCATTCAACAATAGCATCTTCAATTTTCTTTCGGTCCTCATCGTTTGCCAAAGTATATCTTCTATTAACATTACCCATTCTTCCGGTTTCTTTCAGTCCTATTATGAATTCATCTATTGTTGGTTTACCTTTTCTTGGTGGATCCACCTTTGCTTGCTTACCGGTCCTCTTCTTTCTTTCGCTAAGCGGAACTATATCCTCCGAATCGGTTTCTTCTGCTTCTTGCTCCTGTGCGCTTGGCTCCTGTTGAGCTTTTCTCTTTAGTGCTATTTTCGGTTTCTTCTTTGGCATGGGCGATCTTTTGACATAGACATTTTTGATCGGCACTTGCTTTAAATTCTTCTCTATCTCCTCATAGGTTCCAAACCGCTGAGCACCAAGATCCAAGTGTGCTTTATCCAGGGCCTCTACATACACCATTCCGAACTTTGATGTGATTTCATATCCAAACTCCGGTGCGTACTTGTTTCTTGGTTCTACTGCTTGAATGATGCAGGCGTTAGTAGACACTAGAAAGCATAACCTCCTTTTTGTATTTTTCAACAATAGTTGATGGGATTCTTTCTCTGGTATGCATTTTTAGTTGGAATGCATTGAAGTGATTGGCCATTTCCTTATCAAACTGATCTCCCAGTTCATTAGCCATATCTCGGATTTGCATCATGACCGGTCTATCTGTTGTCCATGTTACTTTTCCTTTCCCGAGAAAGAAATTAGAATGGTAGAAGTAAAAACAAACTAAGAGTGTTCCAAATTTCAGTGATTTCTTCTTGACAATGCCCAGCTTCTTCATGTTTTTGAAGATTTGTCCTCTTAGCATTTCGCACAAATCATATTGTGCGTTGTCGTGAACAATTCTGCGGGCTGCATGTATGCCTCCACCCAGTATGCTGTTGAGGTTACTAGATTGATATACCTTGTAACCAAATACTGCTGATGCGAACCAAACTAGATCCTCAATGTCAGTCACGATCATCAATCGCTTGTCAGATTTTGATTTAGTCAGGTTAGCCACCAGTGCATTGGATATGGTTCTTAGTGTAAGTGCCTCTCCCTGATTGCAGCACCCAATTACCCTGTGAATATCGTCTTTAGTGATCGAAGTGCAGATTCCCCTCATAAGCCAAAATCCTGGATCATGCACCCGACTGACCACCATTCGAATCCATTCAGCTTTGAAGATAATTGGATACCAGGCACCATTTACAATTCCAGACGATACCAGCTTTTCGTAACCACGAGGACGATTACCACCTGAGCTTAGCGAGCAAAACTCACTTTGTATGTACGATTCTCCTAGCTCCTCTTGCTTGGCATGAATAAACGCAGTTACATCTTCAGTCAGGAGCACTCCTTTGGGTATCGAGGAGAGCGCACCAGCCATGTCGATCTCCCTATCTTGATTAGGCGAAATGCCAAAAGGACTACAATCCGCTTGTTTTGCAGGAACAAGCTTAGCTACGCTTGATGAGGATGCCATTGCTCTCACTGGGTTGCTGGAGATGATTAGATCGGTTTGACAGGTGATCTTACTTAATGATCGAATGCAAGAATATTGCTCGAGCAGAAATCAAATAACAAAAATCGCAAGGTAAAAAGAAATGAGTTATCCTTCTTTTCTTATATAGGATTAGGTCATAACAGTAACTATTTGTTAAACGGCTATAGTAATAAATGCTTTACCTAGCCTTTCTTGATGCTTTTGCAAACCGATAGTCTAGCCTTTTGATTAGGCATGTCTCGGTTGATCACCTTATGTCTTTCCGGTCTGACTTGTAGTCTGAATGAGAAAGGACTCACCAGTTCTACCGGGAACAATAGTTGTACTACCGGTTCCCTCTAGGCCTTGAGGACTCAATTAGCAGAAGAAATATCACCATCTTGTGATGATGATTTTGCCTCTGTTGCCTCCTCGACAAAGTTCTTTGATTCCTTGACAAACCAAATTTTCTTTACTTCTTTCTTGGTTTCTTTGTCTTTGTTGTTCCTTTTGTCAAAATTCAAGATCTTCACCACCGGTCCGTCCGATCCTTTATTTCTGTTCTTGATCTGGTTCCAGCAATCCTTGGCACGGTGACCGACTTTGTTACAGTAGTGACAGACTATACCAATTGCTTTCCATGGATTCATCCCTCTCGGATTAGGTGGTTCGCTCCATGATTCTCTATTGCAATGCATCCCTTTGTTTGGATGATTGGTTGTATTCTGGTTTCTACTTTTCTTTGATAATACCGGTCTGGGTGATCTGAATGCCAGTCTTTGATATGCATTCTTCAGCCTTGTGTCCGAATTTGTGCAGGCATAACAGTATCCCTTGAAGCTTCCCCTATTTCTGTTGGACACGGAAATGGGACTGGACCAACACTCATTGGTCTTGTGGCCCTTTCTGCAACAGTTTTTGCAGTGACTATTGTTGGTTCTTATCGGTGTATTTCTACAGTCAATAATGTCATGACCCGGTTTCCCATTGAGCTTGCAAGAGGTGTAAGAGTTTTTCCTATCTCTTTGTGCTAGCGTCTTCCTTTTGTTGACTCCACCGGTAAATCCGAGACCGGTGTGATCATTGTGCCTTCGTTGAGCATTGAGTTGCTCATTGAGCTTAACCGAGCTTTCATTGTATCTTCTCAGTATATCATTCCTTCTTTCAAGGGCTTTCATTTGTTCCTTGAGTTGATATATCTCGATCGCCAACTTCTTGCATGCTTCATCTCTAACCTGCCATGCTTTATGCATATTGGCATTTTCCTGGGTGGCAATCAACAAGTCCTCTTGGAGTTGCATAATGAGGAGTTCATTAGCTCTTGCAGCTTCTTCTGCTCGGTTCATTGCTTTTTCAGAGGCTGTAGATGTCTTGACTGCTGCATTCCTTTCGCTTTCAATTTTTCGTTTCTGCTCAATCAGTTCAGTCAATCTTAGAGCATTTAACTTTTGCTCCTTTTTGAGATCAACAATATGACCGGTTAAGATCTGATTCTTCTCCGTAAGCTCGGTGACTGCTTCCTCAGCCTCATCAGACCCACTCTGCCCAGAGAGTTCGTCGATGGTTTCATTGCTCTCATTTAATTGCAGAGCCAGTTCCTTTCTCTTTGCAAGTGACTTCCTCAGTCTATTTTCCAGTGAGGCAATAATGTCGTTGGCTTCCTCTAGCTGTTTCTGGTATCGGTAACCCTCCATGATCTTTTTCTCAAGTTAAACTTTTATTGTATAGAGAACCGAGAGCTCCGATACCAATTGTTGTTACCTTACCGGTTACTGAGAGGGGGGGTGAATCAGAAAATACCACCTCTAGAATGTTTTAAAAACTTGTAAACAAATTCTTGAATGCAAGGCGAAAATTCCACAGTCATTCACAAGCATAAACTAAATCACACAAATCTACACAAATATTTGTACGTGGAAACCCTCAGTGAGAGAGAAAAAAACCACGGTGAGACAGAGCTCACAACTTCACTAGTTCTAAATGAAGGTGCCCTATTAGGAGCATACAAAGCATCGGTTAAGGTGCTACCCAGTTAAGGGATTTTTACAAAAGACCGTTTCGGATCTAAGCCCTGTTAGGAGCTGCCTGGTTACAGGACTTTAAACATCAACAAGATGTCACCCTATTAAGAGATTTTTACAATGAACCGATTAAGTTCACCCTTCTAGAGGGATTTGTATATGATGTAATACCTTTCAAAAGCAGTGATCTATGATGACACTGATTGTCTGATTAGATCATACCTGTAGATTTTTTCCCCTGTTTGCCTGGCTGTTGATCTTCTTTCTTTCCTTCACCTTTGTGCCTGTAGCAATTCTCAGAAGATATCTATCCTCTGCTCTCTGCAATTTTCACTTCTCAACAACAGCACCATACTTTGCGTCCTATGTCTTACATTTATACAAGAGTGATCCTCTTGACTCATAGAACCGCCGGGGAATAAACTTGACCACAAATTATGCAACGCAAGAGAGCTGTGTGTTGTGATTTAGAGTTTATCTTGAGATCATCCATAGAACTTAAAGCTAACTTCATGTTTGAAAAGTTAACTTTGCATCAGAGTAATGGATGTCTCGCATAATCAGGCTCTTTAACTCAAACTGTAACTCAAAGACTGGACCGGATCTTTCTATCAGTTAGGTCGGTACTGGTTTGTCGTATATCAGTTAGATCGCTATAGTTTTGTCGTTTAGATGCTAACCAAGACCGCTACTGAGTACGTACTTCAGTCTTCTGGTGTATCTAACTACTTGGTTGACCGGTGCATATACTATATGCTTTATCTACCGATGTCATCTAGGTAAGGCGAGCGACCGGTGATCTTTGATTGGTGTGAATGGTTTTGGTGAAATACACTAATGACAACTTATATTGCTAACACAAATTCAATGATAAAAAATGTAACAATCTCCCCCTTTTTGTCATTGATGGCCAACTATTGGAAACACAGCTGAAACCATTTGCAAAACTGAAGAACTCCCCCTGAGTAAGTGAACCAATTTGAAACCACTCCCCCATAAAATGAACCAACTGAAACAACTGTAACAAAGACTGAACCAACTCCCCCTGAAAGTCTACTCCCCCTTTGTCATCAATGACCAAGCAACTCAAACAGACAAACAACAACTCAAAAGATGTACCAATGAAGAGCATTCGCTGACGACAAACCTCTCATTGAGGTGAAATAACACCAAGCTTGCTTCGAAGATACTCGAAGCGATCTCAGGTAGAGGTTTACTAAACCCATCTGCAATTTGCTCTTGAGAACAAACATAGTTCAGTTTAACAATATTATTCGCAACTTGCTCCTTCAAATAGTGATACTTAATTGGGATGTGCTTGGTTCGAGAATGCATCACTGGATTCTTCGAAATATCAATAGCACTTGTGTTGTCACAGAAAATACAAATAGGATCAGTAAACTCAAGCTTATAATCACATAGAGTGTTCTTCATCCAAATTACCTGAGTGCAACAAGAGACTGCTGCAACATATTCAGCCTCAACGGTGGAAAATGAAGTGCAAGATTGTTTCTTGCTAAGCCATGAAACCAAACAGCCACCTAAGAAGAAAGCACACCCACTAGTGCTTTTCTTATCATCCACGGAGCCACCCCAATCTGCATCTGTATACACTATGAGAGAGATATCAGAACTCTTTGGAAACCAAAGACCAAAATCAACTGTACCTTTCAGATATTTAAAAATTCTCTTAACAGCTGAAACATGTGTTTGTTTTGGAGAAACCTGAAATCTAGCTACATATCCCACAGCTTGCATAATATCTGGTCTAGTGGTTGTCACAAACAGCAGACTCCCTACCATAGATCTATAAAAAGACTGATCAATTGAAGGAGACACATCCTCCTTACTTAGTTTGCATCCGGTTTCCATAGGAGTGCTAACCGGATTGCAATCTTTCATCTTAAATCTTTTAAGTAACTCCCTAACATACTTAGCTTGAGAAATAAAAATACCTTTAGAAGACTGATTAATTTGCAGCCCAAGAAAGTACATTAACTCACCCATCATAGACATCTCGAACTCATTTTTCATACAAGCAGCAAATGTCTTAGGCATCTTGACACTATCACTCCCAAAAATCAGATCATCAACATAAACAACAATAATAAGAATGATGTTACCTTCTTCTTTAACATACAAGTTGCTGTCCACATATCCCTTTTTGAAGCCCTGCTACTGCAAATAGTTATCCAACCTGTCATACCAAGCTCTAGGAGCCTGTTTGAGTCCATATAATGCCTATTTCAGCTTGCATACATAGTCTACATTTTCAGAAATCAGACCTTCCGGTTGTTCAACATAAATTTCTTCAACTAAATCTTCATTTAAGAAGGCAGATTTAACATCCATTTGGAAAACTTTAAAGCCTTTGAAAGAAGCGAATGCAAGAAAAATTCTGATTGCTTCTAACCTTGCAACTGGTGCAAAGGTCTCACTAAAATCCACACCTTCAATCTGAGAATAATCTTTGCAAACTAAATGTGTCTTGTTTCGAATTATCTTACCATCTTCATTTACCTTGTTCCGGAATACCCATTTTGTACCTATCACATTCTTGTCGGTGGATCTTGGCACGAGTTCCCAAGTATTGCTCTTTTTTATTTGATCTAATTCCTCTTTCATGGCAGCCACCCAATGTTCATCTATAGCTGCTTCTTCAAAACACTTAGGCTCAATCATGGAGATAAGTGAGAAATCATCATCCTCAAAGCAGTTAACATTTTTTCTAGCATTTCTAGTCTTTCTTTCACCTATGACCTGATCAATAGGATGATTCTTTTGCACAAACTTTGAATGAGTTTTGAAATTAGAAACATCATGTTCATCTTGAGAATCATTTCTAGAATTATCATGTAGATTTTCAGCATCATTAGAAGTAGGAACCGTTTCTTGATGAGCAGATTGTACTTTACCTTTGTCATTCTCACCACTCTTGCTAGCTATTCCAACTTGAATATGAATATGTGGAGGAGAAGAGGGTACAGCAGTGCTGGATTGAGTTTTAGAAGATACCATAGTGTCAGTTTGAGTTATACCTTCTTCAAGGCTGTCATCATTCTCACCAAATTGATTAGTAACTTCATGAACGTTAACATTTGCACTCTCTACTAATTTATGCAGCCTTTTATTGTAGCATTTCAATGCCTTACTCTTAGAAGAATAGCCAAGAAAAATACCTTCATCAGCTCTAGATTCAAACTTACCCAAGTTATCTTCATCTCTCCTAATGTAGCATGGACTCCCAAAAATTTTAAAGTACTTAACAGTAGCTGGTTTACCTTTCCAAAGTTCATAAGGAGTTTTCTTAAGCTTGGGTCTCAACAGTGTTCTATTCTAAATATAAACAGCTGTGTGGACAGCCTCTCTCCAAAATATATCTTTTACCTTACTTTCATTCGTCATGCAACAAGCCATTTCCTGAACGGTTCTATTTTTCCTTTCCACAACACCATTTTGTTGTGGTGTTCTTGGAGCTGAAACTTGTTTCTTAATACCATGTTGCTCACAAAACTTGACAAACTCATTAGAACTGAATTCTCTCCCATTATCAGAACGGAAGCATTTGATTTTCATGTCCATTTCATTTTCAACCAGATTTTTAAAAATCTTAAACTTCTCTAAAGCTTCTGATTTTTCTTTTAGGAATGTAACTCATGTCATGCGAGTAAAGTCATCAATAAGTAGCATGAAGTATTTCTCACCTTGAAGACTTGTTGCCCTTGTTGGTCCACAAAGATCCGCATGGATAAGCTCAAGTGGCCTACTGTTGAATTCATCTTTTGGTTTGAAGGAAGCTCTAGTTTGTTTGCATTCTTGACAATTTTTTCGAACAACATCTGCTGGTTTTTCTAGCATAGGCATATCTCTAACAGCCTCTTTTTTGCTGATCTTAATAAGATTATCAAAGTTAACATGCCCAAAACGCTTGTGCCAAAGCCAAGCATCCTCTACCTTGCTCAAACAGCATGTCTCATCATTAGAATCATCAAGAATGTAAAGATTATTTGCTGCTCTAGTAGCTTTCGCTATGACATCAATTCTCTTTTTAATAGAGCAAGCATTAGAGTTAAAACTGAGATCATAATCTTGATCACATAACTGGCTTACACTTAACAAATTATGTTTCAACCCTTCTACATAGAGAACATTCTCAACAATAGTTTCATCATTATTAATTAGGATTGTACCTATACCAGCAACCTTTGCAGAAGAACTACCACCAAATCTAACTTTACCACCTTTCATTTTCTTGAGAGAATGAAACTTACTCAAGTCACCTATCATATGTCGAGAGCAGCCACTATCAACATACCATATGTCCTTCTCACTACTAGCTAGAAAGGCTGTTTGAACAACAAGAGCTTTAAGAGGAGTCTTTTGAACTTTTCTACTCCAAATCTTAGTCACTTTAGTTCTTCTTTTAGGCTCAACATTATAAAACGAATCTGCATTATAGCTGCTACAAAATTTAGATGTATGGCCAAACTTATTACAGCTGTAGCAAATCAGATTGTACTTCCTAAAAACATTTATTTCATGCTGATAATAATTCTTGTATGGAATAGCTCTACAATCAACAGCTCTATCTCCAAAGTAATTACAAGAAAAACAATAGCCATAGAAAAAAAGTTTATTTACCTTGTTAGGAGTAGACTGACTACTTTCCAGTGGTGAAGTGTTTGATTCAGATTGCATGCCAACTCCTCGTTTATCTTTGGTGGGTCTTTGAGAACCAAGAACACCATCTAATGTGACTTTACTACTGTTGAAAGATAGTTCTTCACTAGAAAGCATAGAAGTTTTACCAATGTTCCTCATAGCGACAATTTCAGCTTCCAACTTGGTAATGTTTTCTTCCTTTAACTGAATTTGATTTTCCAAATGCTCACGAATCTTTTTGGCCTCCTCATTCAGAATTTTAATATCAACAAGCTGAGTTTCAGCCTCTTTAAGAGATGTAGCAATCTTCAGTTTTTCAGCACTCTCAACTTGTAGAAGATCCACAAGACTCAGATTTTTCTTTTTCAGTTTCTTAATCTCAGATAGAGCTGAAATCAATTCAAGTTCAAGGTCTACTTCATCTTCATCATCTCCAATATCTTCAAAACTAGCATCATCAACAACCACATCATCAATAGCCATGAACATGACTTCACTTATCCTCGAATCACTCTCACTGCTTGAAGAATCATCGCTGTCATTTTTTGAAAACAGCACCTTCTTACCTTTTTCAGATTTCCAATTTTTCTTGGTAAACCTCCTAGATTTCCGGTGTTTGAATTCATTTTCATCATTGTTGTCCTCTTCTTTATCAAATGGACACTTAGAGGCAAAGTGACCAAGCTTTCCGCAATAAGTGACCAAACTTTCCGCAATTGAAACATTTCAGACCAAACTTGCCTTTGTTTTTGTTAAAGCCTTTTTTTAGCCTTCTAATGAGGTAAGCTATTTCCTCATTTGAGTCCTCATTAGAACCTTCACTTGGATTGTTCTCTTTGTCCTTGCTTCTTTTAGAAGCTTTAAATGCAGATTCAGTTTTAGAAGACCCTTCAACCGTAGTCCTCATTTCATATGCAGTCAAGATACCATGTAGCTTATAAACAATTAGAGTGTCTAAATCTGACATTTCTTCAACAGCAGAGACTTTAGCATCAAGTCTCATGGGAAGAGAACGAAGAATCTTCTGAACCACAGTTTTCTCTTCAACATTTTTACCTAGACCTCTTAAAGCGTTGACAACTTCATCAACACGCAGAAAATATGTAGCAATGTTTTCACTGTCCTTCATTTGAAGACCTTCAAAAACAGCCCGGTGAGTTTGAACTTTGGCCTTTCTGACTTTGTCATCACCTTGAGATGCATTGTGCAATTTGTCCCAAATTTCTTTTGCAGTAGCGCAGTGCATAACTTTTACAAATTCAGCCTCTGTCAGACCACACAAGATTGCATTCATGGCCTTGGCATTATTCTCAAATTCCTTTTTACTATCAGCATCTGCAGAAGGAGTAGCAGGGATAGTATAGTCATTTACGAGACTAAGATACACATCGCAACCAAGAGACATGATATAAGTTTTCATGCGAACACTCCAGAAAGCAAAGTTGTTTCCATCAAAGAGAGGGGCACAATTTGTAGCTAGACCTTCTAAGGTACTCATGATGGACACAAGAATCGAACTCTCAAGCTTTTAAGCAGAGGAAGAGAGTGACTAGCTCTGATACCAATTGAAAAACGAACAATACTGAGAGGGGGAGGGGGTGAATCAGTATTTAACGTAGACTTTTAAAACTAAGAAGCAGAATTCAAAAGAGCACACAGCAAAGAAGACAAGACACTCAGAATTATCTCATGGAAACCCAAAACGGGTAAAAACCACGGCATCACTAATCAGATGGGCAACTACCCATTACAACTGAGAGCTACAACTCTCCTCAAACTTTCAAGATCAGGCTCCAACCTGATTTAGAAGGCAACTACCTTCCTTACAAGTGGTAAACAATGAGTCAACACAAAAGTTTGTTCTGTGTCTTCACTAATGTATGAAGACGCTGTAGGAATACTGAAATTTTTACCAAGTCAAAAACTACTCAACGCTCCCAGTCTGAGTATATAGAAGTAAACTCCCCCTTTACTTGTTAATCCTCTCTATAACCTTTTATCAACACTTCAATTTTAACAGTCCCTGCTGCAAGAACAGAACTGGTCAAGAATGGAGTGCCACAAAGGGGTCTAAACAGAACTGGTCACATTCAGTGTGTCCATGGAAGATCTTCACCGCATTTCCTATCCACAACTACAGTCCCTTTCACTTCACAAGCTGGCAAAACTTTTTCTTTTACAGCACTATGTCTGTTCAATATGAACTCTGGTCACACTCCTACAAGCTCGCTGCAACTCCTCAGAACTCACAATTACTTATCGCATACTCTTCTGCTAGCTCTAGCCGCACTCCTTTTGTGCATCCACTATCTTTAACATCACCCTGATTAATTTTGGCTTCTGCTGCAACTAAACAAAACAAACCTCGTATCTTTTCCACACAGGTCAAACCTACATTCATTTCCGTATCATTCCTTTTTTTTTAAAAAATTACTCGAGAATATCCTAGTTTCTTTAACTCTGATCAAAAACCATTTTTCAAGACTACTTCCGTAGCATCTCTGATGCCTCACGACTGTGTATATCTTCCTCTCTACAGTCGCATTTCACCTTCTTTTGGCGTAGGTTCACTTCACACTTTTTCAGCACACTATATAAAATGCACAGTTGTATATCCTCTACACTTCTATGCCGTGTATTTTCTGTATATGCAGTTTTTTTTTAAAACTTCCTGCTAACACCAACTCCCGATTGGTCATCCGCAATGGTCTCAAGAAGACGGTTTCACATTACGTAGAGAATTTCCAATCATACCCGACTGTCACTACAGAGTTTTTTGATGGCACGATGTATATTCTTTTGCACAAAAGACAAGACCGTATATATTTTTCAGTTACACGTCCATTTTTTTATTTGTAAATCTTCCTTACTTTCATGTATCGTGTGTTATTTATTCGAAACACCCTCTGGCTTAATTTCTGAAGAACAACATTCTTTTTTACTTCTGACAGCTCTCGGTTTTTCTTATCAACACTTGCAGAGCTGTTTTTGACACCCGTCCCATATGTTCTTACTTTTTATTTGTGCAATCATCTCCATATATGTTTAGCGAACAGTTACACATTCTTTGTTTTATTTACAAACGACCTGTGCGCTGCAGTGATTTGACACACGGCTCAAACTCAGTCACAGCACACGGCACAAAGCAGGAGAGGAAAAAACGTTTTCCATGATAGGCACAGGTGCAGACACGTTTTATTTTCGAGAGCCGCATTTTGTAATTGTTGACATTCATAAAAAACATATTGCGGACTGCAGGCACGCAAACACAAGGCCCGATTTATAATGATCACTTCCCAAACACATGGCACGATTTAAAAAGATCACTTGCCAAATGTTTTGAAATTCTTTCAAGTGTATGGCGATCAAACCAGAACACATGGCATCAACACAAACAGCAGCGACTTCAAATTCAATGACAAAAAATGTAACAATGTTGCTATCTAAGTCACAAGGTTCAAATTTGAATTTGTGTTTGGCAGCACCAAAATCCAGATGAAGTTCGATAGGGTAAACAAAATAAAAATAAAATTCAACATTAAATTCGCCTTACATTAATTTTTTAGTTTTCAAATATAAATATAATATTCACAAAATTATCTAAATATTTATCTAAACATATATATTATGCCCATATATATATATACCATAATTTTTTATTTTTAATAGTAAAAAAATTATGAGAAAAATAATAGAATTGAAGTTTATTTATAAAACATATTAATTAACTATTAAGTATTATTTATATCAAAAAAATCTAAAGAAAGGAAAAGGTTCTAAATTTAAATATATTATAATTAATAAATATTAAATCTTTATACAAATTTAATATCATATAAAATACTATTTAATTTTTATTATTGTTAAACTCAATATTTAAATTATGAGTATAAATATAAAACACATGTTTAAATTTTTATCGAAAATGAAAAAAAAATAAAGCCGAAAGTTCTACTTCTAAATTAAAGAGGAAATGGTGCTGCAACAATGGTTGGGTCACGCAAAATTCAGGGAGGACTGCTCAAAATGCAAACGGAAGACAGCCTGCAGGTCAACGCCACTGCCGGCTGTGAAATGCATTGAACTATTGCCCTCTATTCGTGCATTGAACCTTCAAATCTTTGGCACATGTCATGCCTGAGAAACCTTGACTCTAGATTATAAATATATCAAAAACCCTAAAAAATAGCACTTGGGAAGAATATATTTAATAAAATAAACAGGCCGTTTTCTATTACGAATTCGTTCATGAATTTCAATGAATTTTTTGGTGCTGTTTAAAGTTCACTCAAATTAGAACTTCATGCTTGAAATTCAGTGAACCCTATGACACAGGTTGCGATGATGAATGTTACGACGTTATGTAATTCTGAAATTCATGAATATATTTGAAAATCAGATTTCCATATATATATATATAGTCGTCCCCTGCCGTCCCCAACTCTGGCCAAAAAAACGTTACGGAAACCCGCTACCTGTCCCCCCGTCTCAGAAACTCGGGGTAACATAGATTCATATTCATTTGACATAATAAGAAGAGGAGGTTGAAGTAATAGTCCCGGCATTCCTTCATAGCCAAAAAGGGGACATTACATGGGTGCCTTGTTTCTCTTATTTTGGGGGACTTTCCTCTTAAGCTTGATGCCTGTCCCTCTAAACTAATTCTTCCTTACAAGTGAATTGTCGTTACAACTTCAAAGACTGGAGATTGTTCATTCAGTTGTGATTTAATGATCTAAAAGTTGTGTAGATGAAATTTTCAAGGGAACTTAGCTTTCTTGGCCTCATGTTGAGATACTTTCCCTCCCTCCTTTTTCTAAAGGTTTTTTTCTTCTTCAATTCCATTTGACTGAAGATAGGGGTTTTTTGGAGTAATAGCCCATAATTCCAAGGGAAGCATGGTTTGTTTATGTGTTGTTGACAGGCTTTCTTTGATCTTGAAGATGTCTTTCACAAGGGTTCCTTTTCCGATCCACCTTTACAATCGTCCTCTGGTTTTCCAATCTGCCAATTTGATTTAGATGCTACCTGAACAGATTGGGGTCTTTTTCATATATTGTGTAGCCGGGAGACACGTCCCCAACCCCCTGGGAGGCAACTTGGAGACAGATGCAAGACGTCTCTAGTCACAGGAGACTTTCAACTGTGATCTCCCAAAGATTACCCCCACCTCCCACTCAAAAGGCGCCATCTCCCACACAAATAAAACAAAAGAACCTAACACTTCAACACACCAGGAAGCTGGAAAATAAATACACCACAGAAAGGAAAACAGGAGCCAATGCTAGCTGACAGGACCACAAGTATTTGCCATTTGGCTATTTGCAGTTTGATGCAAAAGTCAAAAGATGTTCATATTTTCTATATTCTTGCTACTGTTCTTTTAATTGCTTTATACAAACATTGTGGTATACACAATTGGGGTGAATTCTACTAGATTGTTGGGAGCCAGGAATTTACCTGTGATAATATTTCTTTCTTCATCCTTGTGAGTATGTCTATATTCATATTCTCATATATATAATCACATAGAATAGCAAAAGGATTTGCAGTGTTGAAAGATTCAACTTGTTGGTTTTGAGCCCTTGCCTTCAATTTTCTTATACACTTTGTCAAATCTGATTGATTCCTATGAAGTCGCTTTTACTTTTGATGGATGTTTTGGTTCTAAATGAACTCTTTGCTCCTTTGTCCTATAGATCTGGATTGTTGTTGGGTGTTTGATACTTCCTTTTCCTCCTGAATGTTTTTCATCACGTATTTTGTATTTGAGCATACCCTTGCCAAAGGATTTACAGTGTTGAAAGTTCCATATCATGATGTTTCTATAAATTATTGTATTCTATTAGAAAACTGATCTTCAAAAATAGACATACAGTTATTGGTACTAGTATTCCATACCAGTACCAATACCAGTCTCCTAGCAACCTTGGTCATATATGACACTAATTTAGATAGATATACAAGTAGCCTTGCCAGGTTCTATGTGTATGTTGACTTTTCTCGCCCAATTATTCAATCCAATCGCATTCTTTCTTCTTACTGCAGTTAGATTCAGTTCATGGATTTTGAAGGTCTGCCTTTTAGGTGTTTCCTCTGTAATCAGATTAGGCACAAGAAGTTTGAAGGCACGTCCTTAAGAAGTCTGAGCAGAGTTGACTCAAGTTGCAGAAATGGGTGTTGAAAAGGAGCAGCCTACTTTATGTGGCAGAACCATGGTTCTTTTTTGGCTTCTTGGAAATGGAAGTCTATGCCTGTTTGGGAACATCAGGATCCCCTTTGGATTTGTGCAGTGGATCAGGTTCAGGTGATTGTTTCAGATGGAGGTGCAGATAAGGACAGAGAGGATAGTTTGGTTCTAAAAGAATTTCCTCAGAGTAGGATGTTTACAGTTTTTGAGATTGCTTAGGAGGAATTGCCTCAGTGGAGAGGTCGCTTGGTGTGGATAAATCCAAGACGCAGAAAGGTCAGAAATCGAGCATTGGAAGCCCAGGAAGTGATTGATGAGGGTTCCCAATGGACTATGGAGAAACTCCTCACCCATAGGAGCAGGAGGGTGATTCTTACAAACACTTGAGGGTGTTTTCTTTTTGGGGTTTTGGGGGTTTGTTGGCTCTAAGTTTCCAGACATTGCTTTGGACATTCCCTATGAATGGGGTCGATAGAGATTCCATCAATGGTTGTGCTCACTTTGCCCCTTCCCTTCCCTTCCCTTCCCTTCAAACAGATGCAGTTTAAGGACTGAAGTTGTGGAATACTTCATCTTGTAAGTGTAAATGAAGCAGATTCATGTAATGTAAATGCGACATCCCCTCTTGACATTAATGGAACATGGGGCCCACTCCTCTAATCTGTAGCATTGAGTTTGTGGCTAGCAGCATAGGAATAGAAAATAGATAGGTTGCAGCTATTTCAGTTTAGAGTAAGTTAACTAATGGAATAGGTAGTTGAGTTGGAGTGGGCTTTACTTGCTTGAACAGCTAATTAGCTAGGTCAGATTTAGTTATCTCAGACTTGTCAATTAACTAGATTGCCTATGATTGAGGAATGAATCAGATTTGATTATCCCAAACTTGTCAGTTGTCTGATTGGGATTGCCTGTGATTGAGGAATGGGAAAAAAAGAAAGAACGGAATATAAGAAGCATTGGTGAAAAACAAAAGCAAATTCTCAAATTCAAAATAAAAAAATACTCTTGGGAGTGTGAAGACTGTGTACAGAAAGTTGTGATCTTTGGAGACAGAAACCTTCAAGCATGGCAATCAGACCATCGTAGGGATGGAAACCATCCAGGAACATGTCCTCTTTCAGAATGTCACCAGGATCATCAAAGGTGTTATCAGATTCATACGTACAGTGTGCCTAGTAATTTGTCAAAGACTGGTAAATTTTACTTTGCATGTGTGTTGCTTGAAGAAAATATATAAAATACAAAAAAATGTTCACTGCTCTTGTATTTCTGGGTTTATCATTTGTGCATTTAGTTGAAGTTTTTACAGTACATTGTAACTAGCTTAATGCCAAATGATGTAATCCTGTAACTCGTAAGATAGATCGTTGAAAAAGTGTCAGTGGATAATCTGTCAATGTAATGTAATCTTTATAATGTACAACAAACAGAAATCAGATTCCATTTTATTATGTATATGCCTGTTACAGAACTTAGGAGAAAGGTTGAGAATAACAATCCGTATTTCTAGTGAGATCCTAGAAGTCCCACTACGACATGATCAAGTAGATTAGCGCAAAAGCTGCTCATTGTATCAACGTTGGTGTGTGGCAAAGGCCATAAATGGAGCCAAAGCTAATGTTTGGTTAGGGTCGCAACCTGTGCCAATATCAGGGTTAGGCTTAGAATCATAAACTGAGTGTGGTGTAATCAAGAGGATTGATGAATACCGTTAATTGCATTCCACGTTTCTAGGCAGAAGCTGAAACTTCCATCATAAAATGGGCAAGCAATTATTGGTAGAGCAGTTCGCTAGCTGGATGAGGTTCTGATTTTCAATTCCCGACCGTCCAAAATTCAAGTCCAAATCCTAGGGTGTCAAAAATTTTAACTAGGCTTGACTCTTAACCTGTTAGCTGCTCTACCCGGGGTTTAGCTGCCCTTTTGATGTTTCTCTCTAGCGACAAAATGAATCCAACTATCTCGTTTATATCAAATTGATAACCGACAACCTTGTATACTTTTCTCTATCCGGCATTGGGATTCGTCATAGAACAAGGAATCAAATGCACAAGTCTGCAGCTCAATAACCAATTCACCACTTTGCCAAATCCATTATGAAGATAAATATGAAACAAGGAAAATTGGGCATTGCAAGTAGAAGACAAATCCTCTGCATGCCAAAAAAATTGGCAACAAACAAATTAGTACCTTCAAGACGAACATGATGAATGATGCCAGAAGTGTAATTGAGAAGGCCCTCAAAAGGATATATCTGGCTGTAGACAGACGAGCTCCCCCGCTGAACAAGTGTGAGGTTGCCACTGTGTTTACCGTAATATACCTCACTTCCAACACTAGAAGGATCCAGAGGGGTAACTTTGGGCCCTATTTGAGCGTCCCCTGAAACCCGTTACACAAAACTATACATATGCATTCATCTGATAAAAATGAATAATTATGATGATAACAGTTCTAGGTATTTTTTCACAACTTGTGTTGTTCTTATCAGGATACAATTGGGTCGTTTTTAGTCAAATTCATTGACCTATATAATAGTTAATTACCTGTAATCCAGGAAACCCAGATGGAGTCAGTGCTGGAAAGTGCAAGAGCAATTTGTTCTGGAAAAATGGAGGCAACTTTCTTCACCAATCTGGGATGGTGCAGGGGAAGGTCATCGCTTCTTGTGCGTAGAGATGGATCGAAGCGTCTTGTTACAGGGCGGAATGGCCCATCCGCAGTTGATGGGATTGACACTCCATTGCCCGCTAATAATAACAATTCTACTAATAACAACAGTGCTGGATTTGCCCCCATTTCGCCTTGTTGCATCCAAATTGCTTATTAGACTCGGCATAGTGGATCGAAGATAGAATGCATCTTATTGCTCTTGGAGTTGGTAGAGCATATTCTGAGGATATCTCAAACAGACAACGATACGGATTTCAAAACCGGGCAATCTTTATGCAGAATATTGGATTGAGATTTGACCATAACTAGAATTAATTAAAATTCAGACATTACGTCAAAGCGTTGGAAGTTCTTTGAATGTAGGTACCCTATTTTCTTGTTCATTTGGATAACTTATATTTTTTAGTGAAATGATGTTGACCTACGCGAAATCGACCCTGTACTGTCCATGTTTTACTTGTCCCGCTGTAATGTTTATACTCTTCAATCGGGTTTCTGGTTCCAGCTGCAATTTTGCTAATAAGATTGCTTGAATATTCAGTCGGAACAAGTTTTCGAACAATAATGTTTTTTTGCAGATCCACTTACAAACGGATTGTTCGAAAAGCTATTAATAAATTAAGGTGGTAACCGCTTCATTACAAAAGTAGCTCTTCGTTCAAATCGAATTTAAAATTTTATTATAAAATTGAATATGTAGGCGCGAGACCTTGATAGCTTTTTCGGATTGACATAAAAAAAAATGATGTCATGTCATTTATCTATTCAATTACAAATATATTTATAACTAGTTTTGCACTAATAAGGTGCAATGGTTAGGTCTATAGTAAGATATGCTTTGTGTAATATACTAGCAATTGTACAATGGACTCAAACGGGCCCTTAGTGTACAATGAGTAGGCTCTAGAAGTATGGAAGGTCTCTCTCTCTCTCTCTCTCTCTCTCTCTATATATATATATATATATCATTTCCTATCGCTATCTTCGTCTTTCTATCTCTCCCTCTCTCATTCTTTTCTTATGTCTCCTCTATATATATTTATCTCTACTATCTCTATGCACCCCTTTCTCCTCTCTCTCGATCAATCCCCTTTCTTCTCTACATATCCCTCTCCTTCATATGCATCTCCATCTCTATCTCCATCTTCTTCTATATCCCTATCTCCTTATCTCTTTCTCTCTCACTCTTTCCCCTTCTATATCTACCTCTTTCTATTGCTATATCTCCTTCTAGATCTCTCCCCCTCTCCATATTTCAAATATAACATGATCTTGTTGGTAAACAATTTAAATAAAAAATCATAAAATTAGATCTATACTATTATTTTAAAAATTCTATAAATTAAGTATAGATATACATTAATCAAATAGAAATATATCTTTCATTTATTTACTATTATTTTTAATGTTAATTATTTTACTTGTGGCAATGGATGACTGGTTGTACCACTTCTGTAGTCAAAATTGTCATCTCCTTTCCTTCGTGTCTTCTCCAATCCATTTACCTACATGTTGTAGCTAGTGGTGGTGATTTTGTCTTTAATGAATATTTTCAAGGCCACGTCACATTTATATATGGAGAAAGGTGTGTAGTTTGTGAGTGACATGTCGATTCTAATATAGTATTTTATTTTTTAATGTGCTGACGTGGTAGACATTGGTTTCCTTGTGAGACTTTTTCAGAGCCCAAGAATTTGTCAAACCTACAAAAAGTTGACGCTAAGAAACATATTCAAAAAAATAAAAACTATCGGTTTTAATGTTGAATGACATTTGTTTGGATGTCATTGTCTCTCTCTCCTCTAGCCACCATTGAAACATGATTTAAGTAAAACTTAGTACCTTTGTTTGTTTTTTAATTTTCCAATACTTGCGCACAATAATTTATTAGAGTTGAGATTGACTTTATTCGTTTGAAATTCTAAAGCTCTAGAACACAATACATGCTTAGGTGGCATAGAAATAAGAGAACTTCATAACATAACAAGAATAGCATATTGAATACCATTTCCTCTAATTGACTTATAAAAAATGATTTTTAAAAGATTTGAAACACTCTTGTATACAATTAAATGCATATTCATGAAAAAATATATTAAACTAATCATTTGACCAAATGAAAGCTATAACATGCTAAGATACTGAAATTAAAAAGTATAAAATCATTCCATGTCTCTCTAACTAGGAAGCTAAATAATGCTCTTAGATTTAACACTCTTTAGTGACAATCCTAGAATGAGAAATTAAGCTAAGATGAAGATGCAAAGCTAAGATTTGAGATAATTGTCCTATCAATGCTCCATTGCTATCAAATTATATCAAATTCTATCAACTTCTCTCAAATTGCCTAAGATCTAGAATGAAATTCACTATAGTAAATTGATGTTATGCAAAAAGAAATTATATGATTTGCTCTTAGAAGCCCTTCTATTTATATTAATTTCCAAGGATAGGGAGTAGAGTGAAGATTGACCATGGTTAGGTGAAAGTTGAGTTAGTGGTTTCAAATGTTGGAACAAAGAGGTCAATTGTGTTTCAAATATTTGGACAAGGTGACAAAATGAGTGGCCAAGATTGCAAAGTCAATTTGAATGGTTGAGATAGCAAAGGATTTCTTGATCCATGTGATCAACATACTCTCACCTCATTGGTTCATTGAGTTATTGTCCATATGTGGTGGGTGAGAATTATTGGATCCATTAATTGATTTAGCCATATATCCCATCGAATGGGTTGAATTTATTTTTTATTTAACTATACAATTAATTGATTAAAATCAATTGCATAATTATTTGATCATTTTATTTTAATTAATCCTCTTGGCATTGATTTTCAATTAATTCATGTTTTAATCCTCAATTGCTTGTTTTGACTTTATTTGACTTTGCTTGACCAATTTTGGCCCGTGTATACAACTCCTTATAAACATGTCATCTTCTTTTTGTAAGTACTTGGAGACACTAATATCTAGTCATATTGAAATGTGACAAAATACCACATTTTTATAATTTTCGATAATAAAATATTATGTAAAAAATAAACATCCTCAACTTTGAAAATGAGTTTAATAATACAACTAAATGAAATGTAAATTCATAACAATTGAAAAGCGTATATTGTATTTTCAACAACCAATTAAATTTTATAATGAATATTTCTCAAACAACTCCAACATTTTCTTTATACTTTAATTAATGTTTTTATAATAAATATTTTTTCAAACAACTCTTAAATATTTTGTATCTAAAATTGAAAAGCACCAAAAAAGACTTCAAGAAAAATTCCATAGAAATTTTTAGTAAAAATTGGATTATTTTAACTCTTTCATCACTACAGCTTAGAAATGCCCACCACATTTCATTAGCATTTTGAATAAACAGAAAGATTTGTGCGAGCTTTTCCACGACTACCTATTGTCCAAATTTTCCATGACTTTTGTCTAATGCGCAAAATTTTCCATAATGATTTTGTTGAATCCTTCTATTATTTAATAGATTGAGACCCGCTATTAATTTGGCTCAAGTTGGAATTAGTTAAAATCACTGCCTTGCCTTCATTTCAAAGCTTACTTCATACAATTGCAAATAGAATTAGGGAAAATAAAATCTTGACAAATCTATTAATGAGGCACATATTAGGGTAAATAAAAGCTTGACAAGAATAGGCAATGTCTATATGTATACACCCAAAAATGGTCACCTAGACTATTAGCCCCTTTTACTAAATCATGAATTGCTTATTCTTGATCAAATCCTAGCTCTATCATTTATTCGATTATTTTCTATGGGCTAACCATCTTATACTAAGTCTTTATTTATTAAAAGGAATATTTCCCCCCTTTTTAATAAATAAAAAGCCCCCATTTTTTTTCTTATCCTTAGTTGCACAAATAAAGCATTATTCTTATTTTATAAAAAGAGAAAAGCACTTTTTGTCTCATATGGACACAAAAGTCAACTCTTATTTTCTCATTGGAGGATATTTGTGCACAAGGATCAAGCTTCTTTTTTTCTCCACCGTTGATTAAATCTTTTGCCTCTTAATCTCCATGGTCCATTCCTTTTCATTTCTTATAAAAGGAGAGCTCTCTTCTTCATTTTCATATTTTAAGTTTTTATGCTAATGTTATGCTGCAGGTTTTCTAGGTCATTTTGGAGCTTTTGAAGATTTGGAGCATTCTTGGCTTTTGCATCTACATGTTATCATAGTTTTATTTCTTGCATTATCATGGCATTCTTAGCTTAGATTTCCTTTATGTTTTAGATTAACCCATCTAGCTTAACTAGGAGGCTTTGTAATACTTGCATCTTTCACTTGCATAGCTTAGCTTGCATTTCCATTTTTAGCATTGCATTGCATTGCATTTTCATTCTTGATTCTTGAGGATATTGGCATTCTTGCCCTTGTCTTCATTGAATCTCTCATTGCATGGTTTACTAGCAAGGTTATTGGTTAAATAGCTCTAGCTGAGAGCATTCTTAAAACCCTTGCACTCCATGCCTAGGGAGTTATGGATCGATTTTTGAGACCTCACTCTTGAGTGTTCTTGAATGTAATGATTCATAGAAGTGTGACACAATTATTGCACACATTTTTGGCGCCCACCGTGGGGCAGAGTAGATTAGCTTTGTCCTTTATTTTCTGCATTTTCGCAAAAAAATTTATCAATTTTTGGCTTTATTTTCGGTCTCTGATTTTTCTGTCTCAGAGTGTCGCGCGACATTTTTCCAGTGTCGTGCGACAGTTCTTTGTATAGCGGCGCGACACTTTACCAGTGTCGTGTGACAGTTCTCTATATAGCGGCTTGACACTTTACCAGTTAAAAGTGTCACCCCCTTTGACAGAAAGTGTCGCACGGTTTGAGGAGTTCTGTCGCCTGCATATAGCGTGAACTGTCGCCTAGAGATAAAGTGTCGCACCCGTATACGGAAAAGTGTCGCACGATATTTCTGGTGACTGTGTTGTTGCCTGTACTTGGCAATGAGCTTGTTTTTAGCTTTTTTTGTTATCTTGCAAGTTTCAGGTTCTTTGCTATCTTTTTGAAAATTTTTGAAAATTTGAGCATTTTCAAATCCGTGCCACTCTGGAAAATGGGCACCCATTTTTGAGAAATTTTTGCAAATGGTATCGAAAATCAAAGTGTGATATATCGTTGGAAAGGTCTTTCCGTGCCTAATCCAACCATGATGGTTTCATTTTCAGATTTTGTTATTTGATCAATTTTTTTTATTTTATTTTTTTTTGCATATTATATGATTTTTCATGTGCTAACCATTGTTAGATTTTGGATTTTGCTAACCTTTTGTTGGTCTAACAAGTTGTTTTGAAGGTGCTCTTGCTTTCATGAAAAATGCTTAAAATTGCTTAAGGTACTTTGTTCCATCTCTACAACATTTGGATTTTGGGATTAAAATTGAACCTCTCATGTGTTTGGCTTGAGTGTTTTACATGCTTTCATAGAACACATTTCAATTGATGCTCTTAATGGAAAATGAATGAACATAGATTTACTTTCATACAAGTTTGTGTAAGTGAATGCTTGTGTTTAAACCTTAAGTAATTCTTGGTTCCAATATCAAATATCTCATTGAGTGATTGAGGGCATGGATTTATTCCTTGTTTACATAGGGAGTTAAATGCACCACTTTGTGGACTCACTCTATGTTTACTTGGAAAGTTAAATATTCCATTGTTCAACCCTTTTTCATTTGTGAGTAGTATTGATTAGCAGTCTTAGATTACTTATGATTGATCTAGATTGCTATCTTGGGTTATTGGACTCGCTAATCCATCGGCCCCTCGTTTCTACCCTGTGGTTGCAAGGTCAGCACCACATTAAAGGGGAGGGGTTTACAGGAAAGAAGCGTTAATTGCTCCACTAGGCAACCATTTTGTGCTTTTTGGAACTCACTTGTTTTCTAAGGTGTGGACTCACTTTGAGTTGATGTGAGGAGTTAAATGTTCCACTTTTGGGCTCACTTTGAGTTGATGTGAGGAGTTAAATGTTCCACTTTTGGACTCGCTTCGCATTCACTTGAAGGATTAAGTGTCCCACTTTTGGACTCACTTTGCATTTACTTGAAGAGTTAAGTGTTCCACCTTTAGTTCTCTAAATACTTTTGATAGTGAATTACTTAATTTTATTTTTTTAGAAGGCCTACTTGGGGACACACCACCTCAAGGGACGACCTTAACTCCTGTGTTCCGGCAGAGTATAAATAGCGGGTGGTGAATCGAAAGACACCTCTCTTGGGAATTGAGTTTGATATCACTCTTGGCTAAGCCTCAAAGAAATTTATACCTTTGAGAAGTGAAGGAGGAGATTTGGGTTACCGTCTCCCCCCGGCTGTGTGATTTTGGATTCTTCTCATCTACGGATTTGGGCCTTGCGTACCTTGCGTATATCGAGGACTCCCTTTAGCAAAGCTATGTATATCCCTGTAGACAGCTTGATAGGATGTTGTTGTGTTCTAAGTGCCTGCTAAAACATTTTCAAGAACATACACAAGTAGAATCTTTAAGGAGTAGAAATACTAAGTCACTATTCTTGTTCATGTGCAAGGTTGCTTTGCCCCTTGCTCATTGTTTGAAGACAACTGCTTGCTTGAACTCCTTGATTACTATCTTATGTGCTTGATCCATGATAAAAATCTATTGATATACTTACTTGATCTTTTAAAACGCTTCAAAACTAAGATTTTTATGTTTATTGGTCATAGAGTTGTACGACTCTACAACAGTGTCACTCGGCCTTACTAGAAACTATCGCTTGGCTTAGGGTGAAGTGTCACCTCGCTATAAATTGTCACCTTGTTTGCCTAGAAAGTGTCACCCAGAACCTTTTTGCTGTCTTGTTGTTGTTGCAATCTGGAGCTGCTAAACTTGCATTTTAACCTGTCGTAAAGTATCTTTTTCTGTTCTTACCTGAAGCTGGTCTATTATCTGCATGCTCAGACTTGTTCTAGACTGAAATAAATGAGCTAAAACTATTGGATTTGAGTTTAACAAATGCTACTCTTGATCACTTGTCCCATCACGGTTACCTCTCTAGCTACTTGCTTATTAAGCTTCTTGCTCGCTGCTCGGCTTTAGTCAATTGATTGATGTAAGTGCTTGAGCACTTTTGACGAGCCATCTCTCTATTGTTCTACTTTGACAAGTGATCTTTATTAGCTTTGCTTATCTCAAATCTGAGAAACTGTCTCATTCTATTAGTCAACCAACATCTCTTTTCATGCCGGTTACAACTCAATCTCGATTTGAGTAGGAGAGTCATCCTCTGTTCAATTATACACAGTTACCTTCTCCAACTAGATGCTCATGAGCGAACATTAGCAACAACAGTTTTAGTTCCAACTAATCTGAGGATTCTAAGGCTACCCCATGGTACAAAGGAGGTTTTCTCTTTTCTGCATTCAAGACCCCCAAAAACACAGACAGTGTCTCACTCACTTTGACTGAACAAGAAAAATTTCAATGCTTGCAAGAACATTTTGAGCATAAAGATAACCAAGCGCACTTAGACAAAGAACACAATCAACAAAGGATGGATGCTACTAGGCGCATGGCTTATAGAGGGACATTTCATGAGTAACCTGAGACTAGTAATCATGAGCATAGACCTCTTTTTATCAATGGCAACAATGGCAACAATACGCCACCAAGATCTCCTTCAAGACCCACTTTTGGTATGCCTTCTTCACCTCTTAGACCTCCTCCCTCTCAACATGAGGCAGAGGCTGATGATGAGATTTCTAGTGAGGATCTTATGAGATTTGAACAAGATGTGGTCTCTCAATGAATGATGCATAAGCTTTTAGAGTGTAATGGCGATCAATATTTTCAATATATGACTTCTAGAGGATACAAGCTTCCTCCCGGCTATGATGTTAGACAAATTGTCCAACAAAGAGTACCAACTGAATTGGAAGTCCTTCAAGAAGAACTGCGTCAGACAAATCAACGCCTTACCCAAATGGCATTAGAAAGAGAGCCTCCAAAGGTCTCTTTTGTAGAATCAATTTGTGCTCTTCCCTTTGATAGGAGTCTATACATGGTCCCATTTCCTAGGGATATTGAGATTCCCAAATATGACAAGTATGATGGAAATGGTGATCCCCATGACCATGTGCGTCACTTTTACGCTCTTAGCATGGACTTCCTTCATGAAGACACATTTCTTCTATGACTGTTCCCTAGAAGTTTAAGAGGCCAAGCTTTGGAATGGTTTGTGAAATTGACACCACCGCTTAAGACTTTTGATGAGTTGGCTCAGCAATTTACCCAGCATTATTCTTACAACATCCAACAACCTGTCACCATGATAGATTTCGGTAATCTAAGACAACATCAAGGTGAGCCATTTGCAACTTACTTACAATGTTGGAGGTCGTTGTATTCTAGGTATCCTTGTCAGCTACCTGAAAGAGAAAAGATTGACATTTTCGTCAACACACTTGTGCCTGAGCTATTTTATGATCTAAGGAAGCAATTTTTCTCCTCCTTCCATGACATGGTTGAAAGTGCATATTGAATTGAGGATGTAGCTATAAGAAAAGGGGATATTGTTATTAATAAAGATGCTAAAGGCAATGGCAAAGACAAGAACAAACCTTGGAATAAGAACAAGTATGTTGTTAATGATGGGGTTGTTGATGCTCCTAAAGTTAAAGAGCATGCTTTCAATCTTTCCAATGCTATCTATGTAGCAAAACAACAAGAAGCTGCCAATACTCACAATGCTCCTAAACCTCAATATGCAGATAAGCCTAAGAAGTCATTTCGAAAGCGAGTTTATACCAAGTTGGCAGAACCTTACAATGTGATCCTTAAGACTTTGGTTGACAATGGATATCTTACGCTTCCTGATAAACCTAGTAACTGGGATCCGCTAAATAAGTCTGATTGGTGGCGAGAGGATTCTTATTGTCATTATCACAGAAATAAGGGACATCCGTCAGATAATTGTTTTAAGTTTAGGGATGATATTCAAGACCTCATTGATAACAACACAATCTCCACTGATGGCTTAACTAAAAATTCTGATCACACAGCTTTCAAAGATCCTCTACCTAAGCATGATAAGGGGGAAACTTCTCAAGCACATAAGAAGAATCATGATGCAAAGATCAATTACACATATCCTTCTGATACACCTGTGATCAACATGGTAGAGCCCGTTGAAAATGTTCTTATGGTGAGATCTCAAGATGATAATAACACCAATCATGGTAAGCCAAAGTTAGTCTTGCAAACACATGGTAGTTCATCTTCCTAAAGTGAGACACTGAATGTTGTTACTAGGGGGCACGCCAAGATTGTCCTTAAAACTACAAAAGATCCCAAGCAAGCTTTGCCTTCCAAACAAGTGGCTCCTTCAGCCACCCCCAGCTATGATCTTGTCCAACATTTGCAAAAGACACTAGCACAGATATCTATCCTTGAGTTGCTTCAGTTATCCCCTTCGCATAGAGAGATTCTTGATGAGGCTCTACGTACAACACGTGTTCTCAATGACATTGATCCAGATCAATTTCAGGCTATGGTCAACCACATTTCATCTCCGCTATCTCTCTTCTTTTCTGCAGAAGATGACATATCTATTGCTCACCCGCATAATCTAGCTTTACACATTGAAGTTCTAGTCTACAATACCCAAGTCCGTCGAGTCCTGATAGACAATGGTGCAGGGTTAAATATTGTTTCTTTCAATGTCATACAACAATTGGGTTTGTCAGAATTTGCTGTGGATTCTAAAAAGAAGATTACTATAAAAGTTTATGATGAAGTGGAAAGATCTTCCAAAGGTCTTGTCACGCTGCCTGTCCGAGTGGGCCCTGTCACGAAAGATATTAGCTTCCAAGTATTGGACATCCCACTCGCATATAACATTCTTTTGGGTCATCCTTGGATCCATGACATGCAGGTTGTTCCTTCCACTTATCATCAGTGTGTCAAATTTCCGTACAATGGCACTGAAGTTGTGATTCCTAGAGACCATACTATTGCTATTAATGCTCTTGCTGCTGCTAAAAAAATTTTTCCTCACAATGAACCTTCTGTTGATCCTAGTACGTCTCTAGTTGCTACTGAGAAAATACTTAAGATGATGAGCCTTGGTATGGGTGAATATACACTAGATTCCTTTGCTTCTATACCTGTTTCTCCTAGGTCATATGGGAGACCTTCTGATCAGATGAAGCCTTCCACTTCTGCTATGATGATCTTTGATACTTTTGTTCCTTCATCTGTTCCTTTAGAAGCAGAAAGAGAAGAATAAGCTATTCAAGAGTGGATCTATAGAGAAGATGAGGGTAGATTTTCCCTCCTTGATAATTCCAGAAATACTCCCATGCTTAGTAATTCAGACATAGATATAGACGAGTCACCACTGCACACTATGGTTCAAATGGGAGATGATCTTCCTTCTACTTCACTTCTTTGGGGAGAAGAATGTATATCTACTAATGATATAGCTGAGGCCTCTATGTCTAGAACTAATGTGCCTAAAGAATCATTGAACTATGATAGACAACATCACAACATTGCACGACTGCTACAAAGAGGTGATCTCTCACATAATGACATGAGTATCTCTACTTCTCGGCATCTTAAGCCTCTTCCAGAAGATCCTCCCATGACAGATATGGATGTTGATGTGGTTCATACCTCTCGTAACCCACCTGACGTAGTTGATGAGTCTCGTGTCAGGTCTGATGAGTTTGTTCCACGTATTGCTTTAGTGGATCACGCTGGTCCTTCTATGACAAGTCTAGATCTTAACGCTTTTGGAGCTTACCCTATAGGCTTGACCTCTCTTGTCACCAGAGATGATATCCCTCACATAAATGCTATTGAACCAGTCACTTCATTTCATCTCACATCAACATTTGTTACTTCTTCCACCAGCGAACTAGCCACAAAAAATATTGAATCAGCAATCAAACATCACAGTCATCAAGTCAAAAGAAAAGAGCAATGGTCAGATGGCGAAAACCACATTGTGGCGGCATCCGAACCTAAGAAAAGTAAAAATAAAAATCTGCTCAAAAATAATGATTCTCAAATAAAAGATGACAAGTTGATTCTCTACAAAGAAATGGTGAAATTCTTCAAGCATGATCTCATATCTGTTACACTTCAGCCCACTCCTAGAGCTGAGAACAAAGTTGATAATGCCTTGGTTACTTCAACATCCATCTTACAAATGAAAAAGCATAAAATTTTCTTCAAGTTCTTGGTGGATGAATTACACTCCTACTTTCCACCTCATATCCCTCCTAAAAATCCACCACGCCATTCTTTCCGCCATCCCTTACACTTTGCCTTTGTCTCTGGTGACTTTTATAGGAAGGGTCTAGACGGAACTCTCCTTCAGTGTCTAGAAATAGAGGAGTCAGAAAAAGTGCTAGCTGAAATCCATGATGGCATATGTGGATCACATTCTAATGATCCTTCGCTAGCTCAGACATTGCTTAGGGCTGGTTATTATTGGTCGAACTGGTTGAGACCTCCTATCATCACAGTTGCAGCATTTGGGCCTGGGGCCTATCAGTTCTCTACATCAGAGGAAGCAAATTCTTGATGCATGTTTCTGTCTGGGGCATTCTTTGTACATACTTTATGATCTTGAAAAAACTCCAAAAAAAAATTCATATATGATGCTGAAAAAATAAAAAAAAATAAAAAAATAAATTTTTTTTTTAAAAATAGAAAAAGTGCCTTGGTGAAAACCTGGAAACATGCTCCTTGGTAGAAAAAATACAAACAAATTATAGAAAGTCCTAAAAAATTGCAATAAATCTATCAAGTGGTGAAAACCTGGAAATAGGCACTGCTTGAGACCCTCTGCACCTATGTCTATCAGTCTTGCGTGGCGCTCATTCGCTCCACTTCTCGCTTTGCCTCTCCTAGCCTGGAATTGACTCTTGTCTTAGTCTAGGGGGCATACGTTGTTTTAGGCTTATCTTGGGTCTCTTTGTGCATCTAGGTTTCTTAGGCACCTCGCAGATGGTATTTTTCAACACCACCCCAATTTTTTTTTTCAACACTACCCTAGCGTCGAGTGTTTCTCAACCCTTTTCAAATATCCTACCTGCAGTCTAGATGATGCAATATTTCTCACTGGCAGATGCGATACTCAAAGTTTGTCTCTATGACCTACACACACACACTTAAACATTTGACTCACTGAGATGTGCTTGGCTTTATTTCTTTGTGTGCTGTCTATGATGATTTCTTTGCTGAGTGTTCTCCCCCTATGATTGTTTTCAATGATGCATAGCTAGAAGACTGAGGGTATGAGAACATGTTTTATTTCTTTTTCTGCTTGTGGGTATATTTTGTTGGTCCTACCTGTCATTAAGCATTTGTGCTTGTTCCACTTGACATTGGGATCTACAAGGTATTATCCTTGACTGTTTCGCAAGTGCATGCTTATAGTCATCTTGACTTTCTTATGTCTCGGTGCGAGCATAATCTTGCTATATCAAACTTAGGTAATCTCACTGCACTAGTCATCTTGACCTGCATGTCTTTGATGCTTAGGTGGGATTTCCAAATTTCTATCTGATATAGATCATATTCAGATCCACATAGTTATGCTAGTGTGTATTGTATGATCTTGCGACGCTACCAATAACGCTCGATGATGATAATTAGATGTCTATTGGCTTCGTAACCTTGCAAGTAAACCACTTTTCATGTAGCTTGTATTCTTAAGTTCATGTTAGTTAGTTTTGCATCTTGCATATGGAGAGAGCTCTCTTTTCATCTTATGTGGACTTGTTAATCAACTGCGCTCACCTTTCACTTCTTCCCGATCATGTCTTTCGCTTCTTGTCTTTCATATCCCATCATTTTCTATTCATTTCGGGATCAAAACTGAAATCCGAGTTCCCCTTGATTATTCCCATCATCTTTCTCCTTCTTCTGTGTAGTTGGCTAACCTTTTGAGGCATGATCCTTCGATCTTCGCTGGGGCATTCTTCACCTCTTCATCTCCATCTCTTTCAAACTTCTAGTCTTTCATTCACTTTCACATCCCAAGTTCCAATCCCCCTCCGTGGTGTTTATGGGTTGAGGGACCGGTAGGTTCGTGCCCCGTGTCCCATGTGTGGGGCATATCTTCATTTCTTGATGGTTATTCTGTTCTCTTTCTTCGATTATGATTTCTAGTGATTTGATCATGTTGCTCTTGCTTCTACTTTCCCTCTACCTGGATTTCACTTTCGATCCTAAGGGGGCAGACACATCATATCTTATTGGCTATCTCTTTCCTAAGTGTTCAGTATTGTCGCTACCAGGCTTACCATGCAGGATTTGCTATCTCTCTACACTTCATTCTTTGGAGTCAGATCGCTATTTGCTTGCCTTCTTGGCTATCTCTTGCTTTCTTGGCTGATCTGAGTTGCTTTGTGATCCCAAATTGATCTCACATTTCAACTTCATTCTTTGACTGCATGTGTTCCCAGATCGATCACACATTAGTCAAAGAGGGGCAAATGTATACACCCAAAAATGGTCACCTAGACTATTAGCCCCTTTTACTAAAGCATAAATTGCTTATTCTTGATCAAATCCTAGCTCTATCATTTATTCGATTATTTTCTATGGGCTAACCATCTTATCCTAAGTCTTTATTTATTAAAAGGAATATTTCCTCCCCTTTTAATAAATAAAAAGCCCCCACTTTTTCTTTTATCCTTAGTTGCACAAATAAAGCATTATTCTTATTTTATAAAAAGAGAAAAACACTTTTTGTCTCATATGGACACAAAAGTCAACTCTTATTTTCTCATTGGAGGATATTTGTGCACAAGGATCAAGCTTTTTTTTCCCTCCACCGTTGATTAAATCTTTTGCCTCTTAATCTCCATGGTCCATTCCTTTTCATTTCTTATAAAAGGAGAGCTCTCTTCTTCATTTTCATATCTTAGGTTTTTATGCTAATGTTATGCTATAGGTTTTCTAGGTCATTTTGGAGCTTTTGAAGATTTGGAGCATTCTTGGCTTTTGCATCTACATGTTATCATAGTTTCATTTCTTGCATTATCATGGCATTCTTAGCTTAGATTTCCTTTATGTTTTAGATTAACCCATCTAGCTTAACTAGGAAGCTTTGTAATACTTGCATCTTTCACTTTCATAGCTTAGCTTGCATTTCCATTTCTAGCATAGCATTGCATTGCATTTTCATTCTTGATTCTTGAGGATATTGGCATTCTTGCCCTTGTCTTCATTGAATCTCCCATTGCATGGTTTACTAGCAAGGTTATTGGTTAAATAGCTCTAGCTGAGAGCATTCTTAAAACCCTTGCACTCCATGTCTAGGGAGCTATGGATCGATTTTTGAGACCTCACTCTTGAGTGTTCTTGAATGTAATGATTCATAGAAGTGTGACACAATTATAGCACACACTATATAGCCGACTAAATCTACCAGATTTGGTAGTTTATTTGATTTTATTAATTAATATAAATTAGTAGACAAGTTGCGTTGTAATTTTTATTTTAATTATTAAATACAAATAAACTGTCAAGTATGATGGATTCAGTCAATTGGATAGCCATTTCACTTCTGAACTACCCAAATGCTATAAAGGAGGAGATTCTAATTATGGGCAAAGGAGATTGTTTTCCAGCTAGAAAGAAGGTGCCCAAAGAGAAGAGAAGTCAAGTTGAAGAGAAAACAAATTGATTGCCCAATTCAATCAACAAGCATGCTTTCAGACAAGCTTTTATTTAATGACCTCACTATTTTGTGCTAGCAAGTGAGAGTGGAATAAAATAGTTGAAAAATGGTAAAAAGACAGATAGAAATAATTGGATAGGCAATGAACAACAATGATCATCTTGATGGTGGTCATTTTTTCAGATGTTTCAGTCGTTGATTGTGTAAAATAGGATGTACATTTCAAATAAAAAATGCCTATGGCATAATTAGAAGGTAGGAAGAAGTTAGAAGAAATAAATATTGTCTTTGTTAGAAATAACTAGCTTATATATACCTATATATATAATATGTTGAGATTAATCCTTCTCGAGGTGCCTATTTTCATCAACCCTAACCCACAAAAACCTTACAATTTGATGAAAATAGGTGCCTCTAGAAGGATTACTCTCGGCACATTATATATATAGGTATATACAAGCTAGTAGCAGTCGTGGCGCAACATGGAGGACATTTTATGATTTTTATTTTTTAAATAGCTGGCGTAAGGGTTACTATTATGGTTAGTGTTACAATTATGGTTAGTTATACTATTATGTGTAAGGTTAGTGGTAGGGTTATGGTAAAGGTTAGTGTTACATAGTAACAATTAGGTTCATCAATGTAAATAAGGTTAGTGTTAAACCTAGGGCTATGGTTTGGGTTAGTGTCAGGGTCAAGATTAAACCTAAGGCTATGGTTTGGATTAGTGTTAGGGTCAATATTAGGATTAAGGTTAAGATTAGAATTATGGTTAGGATTTGGTTTAGGTTTATGGTTTGGGTTAGTGTTAGGGTCAAGATTAGGAAATTAAGGATAAGATTAGAATTACGGTTAGGATTTGATTTAGGTTTATGATTATGATTACCATTTATAATTATATTTTAGCATTTATGATTGGGGTTTAGCATTTAATGAGTATGATTATGGTTAGGGTTAGGGTTTAGGCTTATGATTACAATTATAGTTACATTTAGGATTCAATGTTAAGGTTTAATGTTAGGATTAGGTTTATGGTAGGGTTAAAATTTTGTTTAGGGTTAGAGTTATGGTTAGACTTAGGATTAGGGCTAGGCTTTGGATTATGGTCAAGGTTAGGGTTATGATTATTTTTATAGTTAATATTTAGGGTTAGAGTTAGGTTTATGGTTACAATTACGATTATGATCAAGGTTTAGGGTTAGGATTAGGATTAGGATTAGGGTATAGGGTTTAAGGTTAGGATTATGGTTAGGGTAAGGACATACATTACACTTTGGTTAGGGTTTCGATTAGGCTTTTGTTAGGATTCATATTAGGGTTTGGTTAGGGTGGATATTAGGGTTAGGGTTAAGACTATGGTTATAGTCAAGGTAAATTTATGACTGAGGTTCAATTAGGGGTATAGTTGTAGTTATATTAGTGTTATGGTTGAAGCACAATTAGGGTTAGAGTTAAGGTTAGGTTAGGGTTGGCGTTCAATTAGAGGGAAATATTTGAGTTATAGTTAGGATTGAAGTTAACTATACTTAGGTATTGATTATGGATAAGGCATGATTATACTTAGGGTTAGAATTAGATTCCAATTAGAGCTAGAGTTAGGGTTATGATTTAATTATAATAAGATTAGGGTTAAGTTGAGTGTTAGATTTCAGGGGTCATTTTGTTTGGACTTTATATAAGTTAGGATTTAGCTAGGTTTAAAATTAGGGTTATAGTTTAATTTGGTTTAGTATAATGGTTAGGGTTAAGTTTAGGGTTTAATTTATCAAGTGACCCTATTTCTTTAATCTTAGTTAAAGTAGGTTCATCTTGGGTTTTAATGTGTAATACGATATAGAGTTAAGGTTGGGGTTCAACCTAGTTTTTCAAGGTTTGTTGTTTCTATTTCTTCTATAGGTTTCTCCTGAACTAAGATTTTAGGTCTAAAGTTTAATTTGGCTTAATATTTAATTAAGATTAGCATTATGAAATTGCAATTTTTTTAAGGTTAGTTTTCAATTTGGTTTAGTATTCTAGAGTAAAGTATCAATTTGGTTCAAGGTAATATTTCAAGAGATCTCTTGGTTATTTTTTCTTTCTTCCTTATACATTATGTTGTACTTTTAAGCATTAATTCAAAAATTAATCACATATTTAAATTTGAAGTATTTCTCTAGAAAATCTATTATTTGTGCAATGATAGAGATATATTTTCCCCTTTCTATGCTAATCATATTATCTTAATTAATTAATTAATAGAAACATCATAAAATTGATAATTGAATGAAAATAAAACAAATAGATAGAAATAATATTTTTCTAATATGGTCCCTTAAATCCTAGAATTTTTCATCTTTTTTCATAATCTTTATGGAAACATCTAGAATTCAATCATATCCATTAGATTGAATTTATCTCACCCCTCGGTCTCACAATTTTATTTTTACAATGATCACCTCAACCCAGTTTATTGGTCATGTTAAAATTTTCAAGCTCTCCACTGATTCGAAAATATGGCCTCCAATGACATGTACAATGATTGCAAGATTTGAATAAAATAGATTTATCAAAAATTCCTTTAATAGATTTTAAACCAAATTCTTTGGCGTCATTCTCCCTACTTCAAGTAGGACATTCTATGCATTGCAGAATGATTATGAAATTGTAGACATACTAGCTGAAGAGAATTAACAAACTTTCAAGCTAATGCAAGCAAGTGTAAATCCTTACACAACAACCTTTGTTAGCATCCTCCTTGTGTCTACTATATGCAAGCATGCAATCCCTTCTTCTTTCAGTGATCTAGAGAAATGAATTACAAATTAAATCATAAATACTCTCTACACAAAATATATATAGGATTTTGAAACTAATTATCAAAAATTAAATAATATGGCAACATAGCCCTCCATATTTTTCATCAAACATTCAAAACCAAATATAATAGTAGAAATTAAATGTTAAATATAAAAACTATATAAAATAAAGTATTAAAACTAAATATTAAAAAAAATTCAATTTTAAATAAGGAAGAAGAAAGATTTTTCACCATTTTAAACCATTGCAAATGAGTAATCTAAATAATCTAAATCTAAAGCAATATGATGGCATTGCCCTCCATATTTAAATTTAAATCTAAATATTAAATGAAATAATGATCAAAATCTAAATTAAGAGAAATCTAAATATAAATCTAACTCTAAAACTAAAATTAAAAGTAAATCTTAAAGTATTAAAACTAAATCTTAAAGATTTTCCAATTTTAATTAATGAAGAAGAAATATTTTTCACTATTTTAAACCATTCTAAATGAATAATCTTAAAAATCTAAATCTAAAGCAATATGGTGGCATTGCCCTCTATATTCAAATTTAAATCTAAATATTAAATGAAATAATGATCAAACTCTAAATCTATCAGAAATATAAATCTAAAGCTAAGAGAATTATAAATCTAAATCTAACTTTAAAACTAAAACTAAATGTAAATGTAAAACTAAAACTAAATCAAAATGTAAAACTAAAACTAAATCTAAATCTAATTCTAAATTTAAAACTAAAACTAAAACTAAATCTAAATTTAAATCTAAATTTAAATCTAAATCTAAATCTAAAACTATATAAAAAAACAAATTATTAAATACAAAATAAAGATATCACCTTGATATTTGGTTGGTTGTTTGCTCTTCAAATGGGCTTCCTCTTGAAATCTCCTCAAAGCTCTCACCTACTCTACAAAACAACAAATGAAATGAGGAGACACTCTTTTATAATTTGAGAGTGTCTCTTCATATTACCCAAAAGGTGCATTTTCTAATTCATTTGTCTCTCCAAATTGCTCAAAAGAATATAAAACACTCCAAAAAAGTAAAAAAAAAAACTTGTTAGTGGGCATTGAATTGAAAAGAAAAATTTAAAAAAATTAATGCCCATATGGGCGTGTCCGTATTTTTAATAAAATGAAAATAATAATTTTAATATTTTTTAAAAATTTATTAATTTTTTAAAAATAAATATATTATTATTTTAAATTTATTTATTATTTTTTTAATATTTTAACTTATTCTTCATCCATGTGGTACCCCTTTTTTTTGGGTCCTATTATTTCGGGCCCCATTATTTCGGCCTTGCCATTTGGCTTCCTATTATTTCAGCCAACTTTTATTTTCAGCCTTGGCATTGGAATTTGTGATTTATTTAAATTAATAATTTTATCACTTATTCTTCATCTATGTGGCGCCCCTATTTTTTTGGGTCCTACTATTTCAAGCCCCATTATTTTGGTCTTGCCATTTGGTTTCCTATTATTTTGGCCAGCTATTATTTTTGGCCTTGGCATTGGAATTTATGATTTATTTAATTTAATAGTTTTTACTAACACGAAATCTTTTTTGGCATATTCTCATGCTAGTATTCCTATTTGTGCTCCCATTGTATAGCTATACCTCTTGGTGTAATTATTTTGGAAATCATTAAGTTTAAATGGAAATGTGTGGAAAAGTCGAATATGAATGGATAAACTTAATTATTGTGTGACACGATACATACTCGAAGGTCTTGACAACTCTAATGGTTGTCTAGGAGCATGTTTAACAAACCAAATGCAATGGATAACTTCTCACTATGGTGGTAAAGGAATATTTTTTTCTCCTTTTTTCCTCATCATTAAATACATTTGGTGAATCTACAAAATATCCAATTGTCATCGTCTTTCACGATAATTCCTCAAACTTTGCATTGATTTCCAATACATGTAGATGTGATATGTTTCCTACACAAAACACATGCACCATTTTTATGGCCTTCAATTCAACTGGATCCACGTATCTTTTTTACTCCTCTATCTTTCAACAGTCCCCTTAGCATTTGAACCTCAGCTTGCCCAACAACTTCCACCTACATGTTTGACAAAAGAACATAAGTTGCACAATTCTTAGAAACAAAAGTAGTTTTTAAAAACAAAAATAATATAAAATGTAGAAGGTACTATTCAATGTTGAATAGATTTTCAAAAATACTTTGAATTTGAAATTATATTAATTATTTTGGAATGAGAATTTTTAAATAAATAGCGAATAAGTCTTAATAATTTGATAAATTAGGTTAATATCAATGGTAAAAATAAAAAAATATATTTGTATATGTTAAACAAACACAACAAACTATTTTTAAATGTGATTTCATTATTTACATTATACAATACAATACATAAAATCTACAAATTAATGAAAGAAACATTTACATTCTGAAGTAGGACAAATGAGTGTCATGTTTGTTCCATGCTATAATATTTTGTTTTCCCTTTTACCTTAACAAAAAACCACTTTCAAATTTGGATTGATGGATAACAAAGCTTGTGAAGTTTGGCTTTGCACCTGCCAATTGTATATGTTTTAAAACTTCCAAATCCTTTTCAGAAAATATGTTTTATGCATGTCCTACAATCATAACATGTCATGAGATCATCTCTCTTTGAGGCATTTTGTCAAACAATTCATGTGCCTTGTGTATTCTTCCACATTTGGCATACATGGATATCAAAGCACTTGCAACTACAAAGTTTGACGAAAAACCACTTTCGATAATACTCTAATGAATATCCATACCTTGTTTTAAAGCTCCCATTTTAGCACAAGTAGGAATGTTGTTTACCTTGGACATCTCATGGTGGAAATTGTTCAGTAGGTGCAGAGTAGCCTTCCTTGTTGTGAAAAATCTTCCATGAAATATTTTCCTTATAGCTAGGCCCATGCAAGTGTGCTCCTCCCATCCAAGTGTCTCCACCACTACATTGAAATTTTAAGGTAGTTTTGAATGGAAATCCTCAGAAGAGTAGTACACTAGCCTCTTTTAATTGATTTTTAATCCACTCTTAGTTGATGCAGATAGCGAGTCAAACAATTGGGTGCTCAGCCAAATAAATATCTTAGAAACTTAGAGCATAACACTCATTCATTCAAGATTGGACATCTTAAACAACATCTAATTGACTCATTTATCTCATTTATAGTATCAACCATGGACGTAAACTTGAAATAGTGTTTGCAAGGTATATGCTCCAAACTATCTTAATTGCCACTTATCTAAACTATTAAATTTAAAATAGTTGAAAGCTTGAAAGGCTAAGCTAGGATAAAGAAACATGTTTATTCTATTGAAATAAATAATCACATATAGGTACTGCTCTATCTACCTTTGTTGCATGAACAACCTATTAGTTCTGCTACCAACAGTTGCAGGAACAACACAGTTCTTTTCAATTCTAAGAAAGCACAAAATAGATCCTAACTAAAAATGGGATTCACTCACCAAGTGGGCCCCCTTGGATGAGTGAATAGGATACAATCAAGATAAAAAGATAAAACTTGCAAAGAGCATTCTATTCATTCATTTGAAAGGTACACTTGAAGTAAAACAGAGCTGAATTCTATTTTCTATTACAAGATTACAATAACTTTCCTAGCTTGAATCTCTTGAAAGTTAAGTCAATAACTTATTTATAAGAAAATACTAAAAACTAACTCCTAAAAATATAATTAGTCCAACAATGAGGATCAATAAGATTCATAATGTCATACAACAAAAATAACAACTTTTGAGAACAAGTCTTCCACAGATATAACAGGTCGTGCTTCTAAATCTGCACTCAGGTATGATGGCAACCATTTGACCACTCCAAAGAAGAGTGATGTGAAGATATGTCTTTATTTCTTCAACTACAAAGTTGATCTTGTCAATTCCACCACTTTGGTCAATGAATATACCATTGACTTATTCTTGCATGGAGTTAGTAACACATGCCAAATTCGAAACATATATTTGCATCATTAAATCCGAAAAGGCATTATCTCATTAACTAACTCTTGCATGATATGCAGTTGTAGGAATCCTAACCAAAAAAAACTTAGGAGAGATGAATATTAAATAACACACATGTATATTTACTAATTCATCTGTCATATTATATCCATAAGTTCCAAATTATACCACATATCGTATTGATCCATAAAGTATTTAAAGTATTGTTCATGCACTTACACATATGAAATTTATACATATAATATCATCAAAGTTTCGATAAAAACATATAAAAACACCCTACTGAGTTATAGAAAAGCATCATAAAACATGCCATTAATTTGTCCCATCATTCCCCCTAGCTTAAGGTCTTGTTGGTCCTCTTGCAAGCATAAAGTTTTTGATCCTGGCCTTCATCCACAAGTCATCTACAATATACTACCCAGATGCCCTCTCCTTGTAATTTAGGTAGCCCTTGTTCACTTCTAACTTGTTCCATCTACTTACCTCAACTTACATGTCATGATCATCTGCATCTTCATTCATTCCCAACAAAGGGTGCATAAGAATTGGTGACTGAAATTTTAAGGGAAACTAGTAACTAGTTTTAGTTCTACCCAAGATGATACACCAAGGAGCTCTGCAACTTTCTAGGGTCAAATTATGTGGTGAATGAGGCTCTTTAGCCCTTAACTCTTCAAGCATCCTGATCCATCTATGGGTGCTAGTTGTAATGGCTGCAGGGATCTTTGTGGCAGTAAATTCTTCATAATCTTTAAAAGCCCTTTCCCTTAAGGAATGATTTTTTTTTTCCCACTGTTAGTCAATGTAACCTTTACCCAATCATAGAATGTTATGCTAGCCTCCTTAGTCTCAGGTCTAGAATAGAGTGCCATTTCCATCTCATCGGCCTTGTAGGTTCTAGCTTGGTGCTCCCGGTTGATTTCATTTTGTACCCAAGACATAAAGGCCTAGATTTGGATATATCACACATACATGAGTGAGTTCCAATCTCTATCATTAGGGACTACTAGGTTGTGTAGGTATAATTCACATAACATATTCTTAATGTGCATTGGGGAAGAATGAAATGCATCATAAAATTTATGTGGTGTAGAAACTAAAGGACTAAGTCCTTGGACTATTGTAGTCAATTGAAAATTCAAAAATTGTTCTTTTAGGAACAGTGCATATACCTGTGAGGGTGACCTGCACTTCATTAATTCTGGAACAAGTTCTATAATTTGTGTAACTTTCTCTTCTAGTACCACAATTTTATCTGATTGCTGCTCAATTTGATGATCTTGCTCATCAATAACCTATTTCAACCTTTTCTTCTTTAATTTACATTGTGCTTTTTCTAACAACATTTACTGATACAAACTCAACCCAATTGTCAATGGAGATGATAGGTCTGGAGGTGGCATTGGACCTTGATTATTAATATCAGTCCATCCTGGGGCTAAATTAGGAATTCATTTTTCCTTGTTACATGTGGAATTTTTATCCACCCATAAAACAATGGCCCACTCAAGGTTCTATTCTGCACATTTCTCAACTACCTGGGTATCCAAGCCATCATATCTTAACTCTTCAAAAATAGGATTGGATAGTATCTATGTTGATCTCAGGAAATTCTTCAGAGGGAAATTCCTCTGATGCTGGAGGAACATCTTGATCAAATGGGATGTCTTCTCCATATGAGTTATCATCAACATCCATGGAGTCACATGTTTCATTATCCCTTCCTGATTATGAAATCTCTTTATCGGTGTTAATGATAATAAAGTTAGGGTTATTTTCTTCATTTTGTAAAGGTGCTTCAGTTGGAGTCACAATGACATCATGCTCGCTTGAAGTGGGAATACTATCAGTGTTTAACTAGTCATCACTTGCATTTCCCATACTCTTTGCTAAATGAGTTTCTACAGATTTCGAGGAATCCAAATTAACTATAGGAGGTTTATATATCTTGGCTTGGGTTAAATTAGGAGAAAACCAAGCACTTCGTTAGATAGGAGTACCAGATAAGTTCTTAGGGGTTTTCCTTCTCCTTTTACTAGAGGATGCTCCTTCAACAAAAGTTGAAGGAGGTTCTTTTGGCGCTCTCTTCTTCTTTGGTGAAGGAGTTTTATAAGTACTTGCATTACTTCCTTCCGTATTAGGTCAAGATTCTGGGGTTAATTCCTCAGTTTCAAGGGTTTCTCCTTTTCCTTTTCAACTAGCAGACCTAGTCTTTATAGAATATTGGGGGTTTTGTGAAGCAACAAAGTCGTTATCTTGCTCAGACTGAGAAGTAGTGGAAATGGGTTCAACAATTTTCTCCATGGAAGGCCTAGGGCTAGAGGTAGAGGCTTTAGGAGTAGATTCCAACCTTTCAACTATCTTAACAATGCCTTGGGGTTTTTTTCTCCCTTCTACCCAATCCTTGACCTCTAGGGCCGACCATTCTACGTATTATTTCATCAATTTCTAGAAATTATTTCCATGTCCCTAGTGATTTCTTGTTCAATTCCCTATCTACCATCAATTTTATTAAACAATGATGTGACATAGATTGAGGCTTACCTATTTGTACACTCACAACTCGCTCTTTCAAAATGTTAAACAAGAAATTAGGAAGATTCATTAGTCTGTTAGCATGGCATAAGCTGCTAAGAATCTTGAAATGTAGCCCATGCATCAAAGTGTAGTGACCTTCATTGGTGAAGTATTTCATCATATGCAATGTTGGCTACATATACTCATTTGGAAAAGAAGGCCTTGATGTCCCTTGTTTTTTGTCAACAACCAGCCTGGGGTCACCATACAACGTAAACTGTGCCCTAGCTGAGCGAGGGTCTAGATCATTCTCATAATTTTCTCCTACCTATGGCAAACCATATACTTCTATAATGATTTCTTCACAACATTCAACTCAGAGACCTTTAACTATTGCAACTCCATCCCTCAAAGTATTCAGAAATAGAAAAACTACATCATCATCAAAGACATCAAGCTTTAAACAATAATCCAATTAGCCTTTCTGTTAGATAACTAAGAGGGGGGGTGGGGGGGTGAATCAGTTAAGTACAGTTATTCTACAGTCCCAAACACTCCTAGATGTATAAATAAAAACTTTCCAATCAATTAATCAAATCGGTAAAAATCAACTGTGCCTTTATGTTCATCTACCAAATACCAGTAAATTAACTACTGTATTTACTGATCAATCCAATTATAGTAAATTGTAAAGTAAAATAATAATTCAACACATCCATACACATATAACACTTTAATTTTTAATGTGGAAAACCTGATAGGGGAAAAACCACCTTGGACCAGTAACCCAAAATAATTCACTCTTCTGAAGTGAGCTCAATTAAGAGCCAACCTTGTTAAAGATTACAAAACACACTGTGAGGTGTGACTTGGTTAGAAGATTTATCACTAATAGTTCTCTGTGACCAAACATTCACTATGGGGTCAACAAGAAAACAATCAACATTCATTGATAATGAAATAATAAGACTGTTAAGTCCACTCGGTTAAGAGATTTATCTGTAGAAATAGTTAGAATGCAACAACAATGATTTGATTCAAATACAACTTATTTTGCATATTTTCAGATCTATGCTAAGCTCAAAATACCTTTTTCCAATATACTATATTCAATTCATTTGTATCCTCCAACTTTGATATGCTCGATAATTCCTTTCTCTGATGCTCGATGTTGTCTGTAGATTTGCTCAGTTTTGTATTCAACTTGTTTGACCAGCTTCACATGAATGCAATCTCCTCACGCACATTTTAGAATTCATAATGAATCTGTTGTCTCCTTTTATAGACATAATAAACTATTTTATTTCCAGCCATATATTTTGTCTCTTAATCTTCACCATTGATTTTGCCACTTTAACCTTCCTCAACTGTTGTGTCAGTAACATGTTTCATTCTCCTTCATTCGATCATCCTTGAATTTTTTCAATCATTTGATCATCATAAAAAACATTATCTTTAACCTCGAAATCATTCACAATTGTCCAACTCATCATCTTTAGTTGATAGTCATATGTTTTCATTTATTTCTTTCACTCGGTCAATACATCACTGTAACTCAATTAAAATTGTACTCAGTATACACTACAATTGTTTGATGTACACTGTTCCAACTCGATGTATACTAAATTCTTCATTTACTGACCACATAAACTTGTACATTCTTTCTCTTCAATCCATAACAAAATTATGTAATACAATCAAATCACTAACATAATGTCATAGACTCATCAATAAGTTACCTAATGAATACCATATCCATATATTTCTCATACATCTCATCTTCATGTAGATATCTCATTCCTTCACCATTATTTCCTTCTTTCGATGTTTGTAACTATCATGATAAGAACAGTCAAAACTAGTTGAAATCAATGACAATACACTAACTAAGTTAATATGTAATACATATACCTTTGTAGCTCAATGATCATCAATCACTTTGTTTTGAAGTCTTTCAATCTCTCCTTTAAGTTATTCAATCAGTTGTAGTCTATCACTTTCTGCTCAAACATTTGTCGGCTAGCAAGATCATCCAACAACACTGTATGATCACCCGACTCATGTCTCACTAAATCACCACCCATGATACCACATTGTAGGAACAAATAACCTCAAAAATTCTAGACAAAGAGATAAAATTCTTAGGGAATTTGGACACATAGAAACCAACAATTCAAACTTCAAGAAATGCAGAACTCTTTTCTCAAAATACAACCAGTTCAGCAGATTTATTTCTCATCAAAGAAAAAGGTTGCCATAATATTTCATAATTACCTTCACACATGTCAAAGTCTGCCACCTTCGGCACATTGTGAAGGTACTTAATGACTTAATTATGACATGGCACTTTAATTATCATTTTTTAATCATTAATAGGATATGGTAAAATTAATGATAGGTCACATACAATTTGCAAAAAGATTTTGAAAAGATAGGAAAATTTTTAAATATACATGTGATTAAATATTCCCCCTAGCTAAGTCTAGGCATGGGTCCCACCAGGCCACATATGCAAGAGTAGTAACTAAATAAATAAACCTTTTCTAAAAGAAATGAATTAAATAATATGAATGATAGCATATGCTACTAACGTGTGGTTGCTAAAGGAGAATTGTTGCTATGTGAACATCTGTTGCTAGAGTAATGGGATGAAATGGGAAGGTGATATAGAAAGAAGATGAGATAAATATTTATTATGGAGAAATAATTTCACACAATATGAAATTTTATTATGACATCTCTAATGAAAATTAAAGTTTAGAGGAAATCCGAGTAGAAGACCCAGATTCTTCTGCTGCAGGACCACTTGATTCACCATTGAGGGTGAACTATTCCAGGTGCTCATCTCTACTATGTGGTTTATGGTAGAGCTTGAGTCTGTGACCATTGACAAGAAGCTTGAATTAGATCAGATCAATTGTTGACAGTTGCACGACTCCATTTGTAAAAATAGAAACAATTTCATACGAACCCAACCACCTTGTTTGAAACTTTGATGGAGTATGATGATAACGAGAATCATATAACAAGGCCCAATCACCAACAAAGAACTTTTTATCCTTTATATACTTGTCATGCCATCTCTTCCTTTTTTGTTGAATGATCTCTATGTTATGCAAGGCAGATTTTGTGATTTCATCCAAGCCATTTAATTGTACAATCCTTTCTTGTTGAGCCCTAATAAGATCAATATCCAGCTCAAGTTTTTTCCTAAGAGTTTTGTGCTAAAAATCAATGGGCATGGTAGCAAATTTTCCATAAACTAGCTCAAATGGTGTAAAACCAGTTATAGTTTTTCATGTTGTCCTATAGGCCCAAATAGATTTAGGAAGTCGAGTGGCCCAATCCTTGTTATGTCAATGAACTATTTTTGTTAGAATGGTTTCTATTTCTCTATTTGTGATTACAGCTTGACCATTAGCCTACAGATGATAAGGCGAGGATTTACCATGACTAATTGTGTATTTATTCATCAAGGTAGTTATGAGGTTTGAGGTAAATTGAGCACCTTGGTCTGTGACTAGTTCTCTAGGTACACCAAACCTAGTAAATATGGATTCATACAAAAATTTAGCCACTTGATTATCCCTAGCATGCTTCATAGCCTTGGCCTCTACCCATTTGATTGCATAATAAGTACAAACTAAGATATATGACTTACCATGAGAGGAAGGCTTTATAGGACCTAAAAAATTAATACCCCACTTGTCAAATGGTGTGAAAATTATCTGTGATTGTAGGGGAATTTAATCAGATTTAGTTCAGCATCCCATTTATTGACATCTCTCACAGTTTCTTGCATATGTACCAGCATCCTTGTGTAGGGTAGGTCAGTAATAACCAGTGGTTAGAATCTTGAATGTTGTATGCTTTGCTGCAAAGTGCCCTCCACATGGTTCATCATGACAAGCATGAAGGATGTCATATGTCTCACCTTCATGAATACATCTCCTTGTGACTTGATCTAGACCTATGTAGAACATGAATCCAACAATCCATGAAAAGTAAAAACTTTTCTCAACTAAGATCTTGTGTTCCTTAGGAGAGAAGTGTGGCGGGGTACTTCCTATAGCAAGGTAGTTTGCTATATTTGCATACTATGGGTTATGAGTAATGATAGGGAATAAATTTTCATCAGGAAATTTGTCATCTATAGCTGTAGGATCACCAGGAACATACAATCCTCACATAAAATCAGCTACCAATTTATCTTTCTCTGGTTTATCAATGACTTTGATATCGAATTCCTACATGAGGAGTAACCATTTTGCCAACCTGCCTGAGGTAACAATTTTTTTCATCAAGTACTTAATTGTTGAGTGATTTGTATGCATAAATAATTCATAACCAATAAAGTAGTGTCTGAATTTGTTAAGTGCATAGATAACTACTAACAATTCCTTCTCAGTGACAGTGTAATTTAGTTCAACACCTTGTAGATTATTGCTAATGTAATATATGGAATGATCAACTATTCCTTCTTTTTGTCCTAGCACTGCTCCTATGGCATAATCTAAGGCATCTATATGGATATGAAATGGAAAATTCTAATCAGGTCCCCTCAGGATAGGTATTTTAGTCAAGACATCCTTTAATTGCTGGAATGATTATCCATAGTCCTTAGTCCATTCAAATTACGCTTCTTTCTTTAAGAGATTTTACAGTGGAGCTTCAATTTCACTAAAATCTTTGATGAATCTCCTGTAGTAACCAGAATGGCCTAGAAAACTTCTAACGTCCTTCTGCTTTGTTGGAGTTGGAAGTGTATTAATGACTTCTATCTTAGTAAGATCAACCTGAATACCGAATGATGAGAAATAATGCCCTAAAACAACTCCTTCCTCCATCATCATATAACACTTCTCACTGTTAAGAGAGAGATTATTTTCATGGAATATTTTAATAACTTTATCTAAGTTGGCACGAGCCTCCTCAAATATGGATCCATATGTAGTAAAGTCATCCATGTAAATTTCAACACAATCAACAGATATGTTAGAAAAGATATTGATAACTACTCTTTGAAATGTAGTAGGTGCATTACACAATCCAAAAGGTAAGAAAGAATAGGCAATGGTTCCCCATGGACATGTAAATATGGTCTTGTCTTGGTCCTCAAGTGCTATCTATATTTGGTCGTATCCACTGAACCCATCAAGAAATGAAAAGTACTTCTTACCAGCTAGGTTGTCAAGGACTTGATCAATAAAAGGCAATGGAAAGTGGTCCTTCTTAGTTGTTGTATTCAATTCCCTATAATCCACACACACCCTCCATTTTTCTCCCTTCTTTGGAACTATGACCAAAGGTGAGACCCACTAACTATTAGAAATGGGGTAAATAAAACTAGCATCTTGAATTTTTTGCAATTCAGTCTTCACTATATCTCTTAGTGCTAGATTGATTCTTCTTTGAGGCTATCTGATTGGTTTACAATTAGGACTAATGTAAATTCAGTGGGTACAAAGCCTTGGATCCAATCCCTTTATATCCATGTAATCCCAAGAAAAGGCTTGCTAGCTTTCTTGTAGGAGCTTAAGAATGCTTGTTGAGTGTTCAGGAGTAAGGTTATTGTTAACATTCAACTCCCTGCCTGGGGAAATTTCCACTTTGACTACCTTATCTAACATGACAACTTCTGAAAATGAAGGTGACTTAATCTCATGCAACATCAATGTATGAAGGTAATCAGCTGCTGCAGGAAGCTGAGGTGAACTTTGTGGAGGTAGTATGGATTGTAGAGAGCAATTAGGAACAATATAGGAAGATGGCTCATCACCATATTTTTTGGTAAGGATTGCAACAAGTATGTCATCTTCTTCTTGGGATATCATGAATGGATTCTTCTCTATAACCATTAACCGATGTTCTAAATTTACCTCCAGCTCAATGTCACCTAAGTCAGGCCAAATAACTTGATCAAGATCAAATTGGGGTTTAGTAGGAGAATATAAAGTCAAATTCTTAGTATTGATTCCATCAGATATAGTCATCTTTCTAGAGAGGCATGCTATATAGGTGTCTACAGTGGCCAACCAAGGTTTTCCTAGGATTAAAGGATAACCACCTAGAGTAGGCTCGAGAGATAAGATCACAAAGTCTGAGGGATAGTCTAATGAATTAAGTGTCACAATTATGTCCTCTACCATGCCACCAAGCCTTACACTAGAGTTGTCAACTAACTGAAGGATTATAGGAGTTTCTCTCAAGCCAATGATATTAAGCCTTAATAGGACTTCCCTTGTCATTACATTAATGGATGCTCCTAAGTCAATCAATTTTTTTTGGATATGCATGCCATTAGTATAGATAGTAACAACAAGGATACCTAGATCAGAATATTTTTGTATGATAACATTTCTCAACATAAGATTAGAGAGTTGTCCAAGGACATAAATAGTCTTAGGGTCTTTCTTCTTCCTACCAGGTTGTTTAATACAAGCCTCTTTTATATCCTTATTATAAATGGGAACTTCCTTGAGGGCATCCAACAAAGGAATTTGCACAGTCATTTACTTCAGTTGGTTGATCAAATTAGCTGCAACTGGACTTTCTTTTAGGGGTGCAGATTGGATGACCCTTTGAGGAAATGGTGGATCCTTATCTACTATAGCAGGTTTTGGAAGGGCAACAGGTTCTTTCTCAAGGATATCATTCTCAATAGTAACTTTGGTTATGACAGGACCTTTTGGTGCAGGTAATGTAGCTCCTGACCTTAAGTGGATATCATTTACTTGAATGGAAAAATTTTGTTGTTGATTACACTGCTTGTTATTAGGATTTGGTGAAGGTTGAGAAGGCATCAGAGTTTTCTTTTGAGGGCTTGCATTAGCTGCATGAGGTGGAATCATTATAGCTTGTTGCTATGGAGGTGTCATAATGGCTTGCTGATTAGGTTGACTGGGTTCATTGGGACTCCACTAAGGTGACTGTTGCCAGTTACCTTGGTGAGGCTGCCATTGGTTATTTTGTTGCCAATTTGGATTGGGTTACTGCCATAGATTAGGAGGGGGTTTATATTGCCAATGTTGGTTACTCCATTGGGGTTGAGACTAATAAGACCAATTGTTATTCCACTTTTGACCTTGGAGACCAAGATTATGAGAATTTTGGTTTTGTCATTGATTATTATTGAAACTAGAATTTTGCAAAGGGTTATGAGGCATACCTTGTCTCTGGGCCCATGCTCTTCATTCAGAAACATAAAAGATCTATCCATTCTCATCGATAGCCTTGAATTCAATTGGCATTGACTGAGCCTCCAGACATGCTATTGTTTTGCATTTGTAGTTCCTTTTCTTCTCCATGCAATGGGAACAAAATTCAGCTAACATGGCCTCTGCTTCTTCATGCTTCTTCTTAGCTTTCATAGTATCTAACTGGGTGGCTACATTGTTGATGATGTCTTGCTTGAAATTAGACAACAGGTTAGATATCTCCATCTTTGAAACACCAACACCATTAGTTTTTCTCCTTGATTATCTGAGTTCTCTTCCTTTCTTTATTGTAGCTCTAGAGTAATTAAGACATATCCTCTTAATTTCATTACAGGTGCTTTGAGTGATGTCTCCTCCAACCATCAAGTCAAGAGCCTCCATACAAGACTCATTAACACCTCTTAAAAAGAGATGTTACATGGATTCTTCATTCAATGTATGTCGAGTATTCTTTTGGAGGTTAAACAAGAATCTTGAAACATAATCCTCAAGCATTTCCTCATCCTTTTATGTCATCTTGAAAATATCATCACCTTTGATATCACTACCCTGACAATACTCTTTATATTTTTCCAATAATGCATTCTTCATTCCATCCCAATCTCCTACAACATTGGCTTCCAGACCCATGAATCACCTTAGTACTACCTCCTTCAAAGTATATGTAAACAACTTCAACCTATGGGCATTTGTTGTATAGTCATAGCTTCTATAGAGGATGTCAAACTTAAAGAGGAAGGTCTCAGGGTCTTCAGTAATCAAGCCATAGAAATTTGGAAGGACTGACAAGGGAATATTCTTGAGGTTTTTATTATCATGCAGGTCAACAATAGGAAATGGAAAGCTAGGATGTGCCATCCTTAAAGGATTTGGAGCTGCGGGTTATCTTCTAAAAAAATAATGGCCAAAGGATTATCCTACTATTCTTGTTCAAAAAAGAGCTCATTTAAGTCAAAGGTATATTCTATAGGTGGTGGTGCTATGACTTCTTTATGTAGATCAACAAATGGATTCTCAAATGGTTGTTTCTCTTCACGGTCAACTTCTTGGGGATTTTCCTACTCAGGGGGTAAGATTTCTTCTAAAACTAATGGAATATTCCGAGGGAGAAATCTTCCAAGATGGTCTCTTCTCCTATACATAAAAGGATTGATTAAAACTAGGACCTATATTATGAAAGCATTGGGAAAAATGACCCTTAAGATAAGTTTTGGATTGACACCATCCCTGGCAATGACACAAAAAATGCTTATCCAAATAAATGTCTTAGAAACTTAGAGAATAACACTCATTCATTCAATATTGGACATCTTAAAAAACATCTAATTGAATCATTTAGCTCATTTATAGTATCCACCAAGGACATAAACTTGAAATTGTGTCTGCAAGGTATATGCTTCAGACTATCTTAATTGCTACTTATCTAAACTATTGAATTTAAAATACTTGAAAGCTTGAAAGGCTAAGCTAGGACAAAGAAACAAGTTTATTCTATTGAAAGCAATAGTCACATATAGGTACTGCTCTTTCTGCCCTTGCTGCAGGAACAACCCGTTAGTTCTGCTACCAATGGGTGCAGGAACAACAGAGTTCTTTTTAATTCTAAGAAAGCATGAAATAGATCCTAACTAATATTGAGATTCACTCACCAAGTGGGCCCCCTTGGATGAGTGAATAAGATACAATCAAGATAAAAAGATAGAACTTGCAAAGAGAATTCTATCCATTCATTTGAAAGGTACACTTGAAGTAAAATAGAACTAAATTCTATTTGCTATTATAAGATTAAAATAACTTTCCTAGCTTGAATCTCTTGAAATTTAAGTCAATAGCTTATTTATGAGAAAATATTGAAAACTAACTCCTAAAACTATGATCACTCCAATAATGAGGATCGATAAGATTCATAATGTCATACAATAGAATTAACAACTTTTGAGAACAAGTCTTCCATAGATATAGTAGGTCATGCTTCTAAATCTACGCTCAGGTATGATGGAAACCATTTGACCACTCCAAAGAAAATTGATGCGTGGTTATGTCTTTATTGCTTTCACTGTAGAGTTGATCTTGTCAATTCCACCATGTTGCTCAATGAATACGCCATTGACTTGTTCCTCCATGGAGTTAGTAACACATGCCAAATTTGAAACATATATTTGCATCATTAAATTAGAAAAGGCATTATCTCATTAACTAACTCTTGCATGATATGTGGCTACATGAATCCTAACCCAAAATAACTTAGGAGAGATGAACATTAAATAACACACATGTATGTTTAATAATTCATTTGTCATATTATATTCATAAGTTTCAACTTATACCACATATCCTGCTGATCCATAGAGCATTTAAAGTATTATTCATGCACTTACACATATAAAAGCTATACATATAATATCATCAAAGTTTGCATAAAACCATATAAAAACACCTTATTGATTTATAGAAAAGCATCATAAAACATGCCATTAATTTGCCCCAAAACTGGCGTCTCAAGTATAAATCCGAAACTATTTCAATCTATAATCATTCTTCCTTTCAGACTTAGAAATCAAAGAGGTGTGTTTCACCGTCATGGGCATTTCAACAAAACACAATATTTCCCAACAAGAAAATGTGGACAAGCTCTTTTATTGACAAATTTTTATTGGCTAATTTTTTTCCTGGCGTGAGGAGTTGAATTTTGTTTGGAGGTTTCTCACATAAAAGATCCTATCAGCTAATTAGAACTTTTAAAACTAAAGTAGCCATTGGATTAAGAGGGAAAATTATACAAAATGTATGGAGGTTATTCAACAAGACTAGGCAAAAAATTGGTTAAAGAAGAATATAATATCATAATGCTAGTTATATGGAAAGTCTATTAATTTTTGTGTCTATTACAATTAAGTGAAACTTCCTTTTTGTTCTAACCAATCATAATAAGGTCAAAATAAAACAAATTGGAAGTCACATCTTTTCATTGCAGAATGGTAAACCATATAACGATTGAGTAAATAAATGCACATATACTAAACCTAATATTTTGTCATGTTTGTGAATTGATGAGGAAACTCAATCTTTCTCATAATCATGTATCTAGTCTATTAAGGAGTTTGACCTAGGTCAACTCATTTACCTAACCAATTGACAAGCTCCTCAACAATGTCTCTAAACACTAACTTGCTTGTCATGTATCCAACATGTGGAGGCTTTGTCAAATTACTCTCCTAAAACATAGATCATACTACTTACATCTAGTTTTCTCCTTCAATTCCTCCCATATGCATGGATGGAGAAAATTCAAGAACGATGAAAACTACATAAAATTTGATAAAGGAATCATATCAACAATATTTATTATGCTTGTCAAAGTAATATAAATACTAATCAAATCTACTTAAACCCATTTTACATGACAATTGGGGGACGCAGATGGTAGGGGACATATTTTAGGGATGACAATTCAAAGATCATTATGTATGTATGTATGTATGTATGTATGAGAGAGTTAAAGTTTTTACTAGTTAATGGAAAACAATATAATAGTAGCAATATAACATGCATTGTTAAAATGATGTTGGACAATGTCTTTTGAAGATTGCATGTCAATCACATTCCCAAAAGAAATTCTTTTTTGTAACTTCTTACAAAATATGTCAGTGTGCATTTAGTATATTTTGCAATTGACTTTGACACCATATCAAAAAAATAAAAGTTCAAGACTTCGATTCTAAAGTTTGAGTAATGAAATAAGAAATTTAAATTATTGTTGATAGTGTTAACTATTATATATTATATAGTTTATATTATAATCTATGAATATGAATCATGATATATTTTACTTACAGTGATGTCATGTAAAGTTTAGTTTTGTTATAGTGTTGTCATGATATATGAATTGTTGTTTCTATAATGTTGCCATGTTATATTTAACACTTTTTTATTTTATGAAATGATGTAATTTTTTAAACATCATAAAAAATTATCTTATAATTGAAGATGTTTGATCATCCCTATGATAATCTCAGACATCTTTAACCATCTCAGGCATGGCCAAATGTCTCCACAACATTTCCTATATTTTTAACATGTTTTAAAAGTATTTCAAAGATTTGGAAATTATAGGGGGTAGCCAAGGGATGTCCCCTACCATCTTATGTTGCCTCAAACACCATTGGAGATGGGCACAAGGGTTTGAGGTTTGGGGATGCATCATTATAGAACAAAAACGTATACACATCAACAATAGAATAAAACTTGAGGGTAATAGTATAATGATAGTGTGAATATTTAAACAAAAAGAATAATGTTTAGCTTTTCCAACATTTAAACAAAGAGGAAATGAAAAGGAAATGTGGCAAGAAGTCTAGAATATATGTAAACAATAAAATTAATAAATGAGATTAGATTTCCACAACCCTTAATGTTTATCTTTTGTTGCTTCTAGATTCGATTGTGTGAGAGTTTTTTTCCTCTTCTTTTGCACTCTTTCATCCTAATGATGGATCATGGAGTGTGATCTAAAGTGTCTATGTATTTAAAAAACTATCATGTAATCAGATACATAAGCTATAAAAGATCAATATGATTAATAATTAAGCATGCATTTTTAATTTGGGAAGTAGAATTTATATTCCATATTTCCAAAACAAAGGAAACCAAATAATATGAAGATAATAACACTAGTTCTATGAATGATGGTGTGCTCTCTTGAAAGGCACAATAAAGAAAGACATGGAGAAAAAATAAGCTAACATGGACAATAGATCCCATGAATTGATGCCATAATATTATTCATGCCTTGATTGTGATAAGCCCCTTGAAATGTGGCTTCCTAATGATGTTATAGATGTTATTTCAAGGTGACAAAATTAAAATGTCATTTTCTTTTAAAAGGCATCCCTCTTGAAGATAAGTTTTATAAATAGGGCCAATTGAATTTGGAAAAAGGGATGGGAGATTGAACTCTTAAGAGGCTTTGGTAAGGGGTATGTTTAAATTAACAGATTGGGTTTTGGTTGTTTTATAATATGGCACTTGGGACATTTGTGGAAAAAAATTCTATCTATGGGCTTGGAACTTTAATTTCCACTCTAAAGGGCCTTCTTTCTCTCATTATCCCTTGTGGATGGAGCTACCACTTTTTAGCTTAGCTTTCAAACTATTATGAAAGAACATTATGACTCTATCAGGCCATGTAATTTGGTGCAATCACAATGGTGATAATTTATCATGTTTATAAGTTTTCCCTAGGGTGTGCATGGAAATAGATTTGAATAGACCATTACTAGAAAACACTAAAATAATTGGCTCGGGTTCTAAATTAGATTAAGCTCTCTTTATTTTAATAAATTGAATGCATGTTTAAACTATCAAAAAGAAGGTCATATGATTCATGAGTGTCCGATCAAGAGGAACATATTAGTTTTCTCTTTCTTGAATGCTTTATCATATAATGATCATTTTTTTCTCCCTCTCAATTCTATTACCCTTCCAATCTTCAACCATCTCTTCATTCTTTACATATCGCTAAAATTTTATCTCTTCCCTCTAGTGGCCCTTTTGATTCCACCCCCTCTTTCAAAGATGCAATTATGAATGCCAACCAAAAAAATTAGTGTTAGTAACAAACATGATCAAATTCGCTAGACTGGTAAGTTGAGGCTACTAAGGTGGAGGATGGTTGGTTTATAGTGAAAGGGAAAAAAACTAAGAAATCTTCATCCTCCTTTAATATGACCCTCAGATACCACAAGAGAAAGACTAAAGACAAATCTTAAGGTTCTCTGTTTGTGGGTGTTTGGATTGGAGTTCTCTTTAGTTGGTTTTTAGTGTGTGGTTGTATGCTAGTTTTGGTGCAATGTTTGATAGGGTTTGAGCTTTATTGAATATATTTTGAGTTCATTTTTGTTACTTGGGTTTCATGTCCCTTCAAAACCTATTTTTGCATAAATAAAAAAACAAACATGATAAAATCTAATCACGAAATCCATAAAATCATGTAAAAAACTAATCCCAATCACACCAATAAGACCATCAAAACAAAATGCATAAAAACATAAGCTAACTTAAAGAAAACCAAGCATTTCTTTGGTGAAGCCTCATTGTTTCTTCTTTATTATCTAATGTGTTGTTGCTCAAAAGTACTAAAATGCATAAATGAGAATTCAAGTGTGAATGGATAGAGTGATGGTGAGAATTATTCAAAGAGTGTGATTACAAGAATGAGGCCAAAGAGGCCAATTTATAGACTTCAAAATTCAAAATTGACAAACAAGATTGAAGACCAATCAATGGTCCTAATTGGATGAGGAAACCAATTTTTGACAAATGACAAATTGATAAGTGATTTAGGAAATGGAGAAATCACAGTCCACATGAGTTAGTGAAGAAATTAGGGAGGAAAAATTAGCGGGAAAATAGGGAAAGGTGTCATAGGAGAAATTAATGGGATTATGACACGAGAGGCAAAAGTGGGATTGAAGAGAAATTAGGGGTCTTGACATGAGTTGATGAGGGGGAATTGATAATTAAAAATTAATTCCCTCACATTTTGGAAATTGGCTAATTAATTAGAATAATTTAATTAATTATGGGAAAGGGGGATAAATGGGGTAAATAAATATAATTTATTTTACAAGACATGAGACTTAGGCCAAGGTGACAAATTAATGGTTATTCTCACCAAAAGGATTAATCAATTGACATGATTTTTAATCACATAGGTGGTCAAGGGTAAATTAATTGGACATGATGAAAATAGAGGACATACATTAGTAATTAATTAAATAGTTTTTATTATTTAATTAATGAAGGAATGAAACCATGCCAATGAATAATAAACATCAAACGTGCGACATAGAGGAATAGTTAGAAAAGTAGTGCAGCAAATTTTACAAGGTGATGCCAAGATATTAAAAAGTGGCACCCTAGGTATTGACCATTTTTTAGTGTCTCATTTTTCCCCTCTTTGAGACAATGTAATTATGGGCATCGTTTCAAAGGAAAATTGCATTAAAATTTTCCCTAGCAATAATAATTTACAAGGGTGCCCCCTCGAGAAATTCATTGAAAAATCCAAATAAGAGGTCAATTTGTTGACAATGATGCCAAGATTCCACAGATGCAAACGAAACTAAAATCAAAGTTCAAACACAAAAGATATGAGACCCAGAAGAAGAAAAAGACCATGACCAATATAAAAGTTAAAGCTTACACATCTATCTAGGCACTCCAAAGGGTTCTAAAAAGAGATTTAGTGGGACAAAAGAACTCATCTTCAATCTTTCTTTTTGAAAAATTGGAGCTCCTAAGAAAGGAGGGATGGTGCACATTTCAATGAAGAATCATCATGGTGAGCGTGTGCAGAGCTACATGCAACCAAAGGGCTTGGGGACAGAGGTATGTACATCATTTCCTGCTCGTTATTTTGTTTTTAGCATGCTTTTTATGTATTTTGGTCTCATTTTAGGGCCTAGGGTAGGATGTGTGTGTAGTAAATGCACAATTGGGTGTGCATTATGTGCACTTGGTTTGGGAAGGGCATTTTTTATGCCTAAACACTTAAGGGCATAGGCTGCACAGAGTGCACACTTGGGTGTGCATAGTGCACACCAATAGCTCAACTTTTTGATTAAATTTTTGGACTAGCAGAGGATGATTTTCTCAATTTGAAAAAAATTGTCACCTAAAAATCACTAATTAGGTGTCATATAGGGAATAGAATTGCATGTATTTGATTGTACTGTTTCATTTTATTGCAACGATGCTAGATTAATTAGACATTAATACACTTACCCATGTTATACTTAGGTTGACCTTCCCCTACTATAGACATGAGAGAGTAGGCTAGCATGCATGGGATTATGTCATTACTTGAGTGGCTATGAGAAAGATTGATTACTTGCCTTAGGTCTTCATTCCATTACATAAATGCTCGAGATCAGGGAAAATAGAGCACTCATCATTGTATTAACTAAGAGGTCGCATTCAAAGACTAGATCATTTAATTTTCCTACTAGGGAGGCCATCATTGCCCTAGAGGATGGATGGTGTATTTTGAGGATTCCTATTCATGGGGATATTGTAGTGTATGAGTCATCGATAAGTAGGGAGGTGCTGAGAAGAATATTCTATTGCGACAGATCACTACTTTGGATATTAGAGATTACTAGATCAAATGGGAGACCTTGAAAATACAACATGAGAAACATGTATTTTTTATTAGAGTTTTAATCACAACTTTACTTGCTCCAAACAAATAGGGTAATAGATTCCCAATTAGATAGGGATAGGTTTAGGAGTGCATGGTCATGGAGCAGACCATCTATGCATGGGGACTGTGTTGGCTAACATACTTTCACTTACACCAGGTGACCTGTAGGCATAGATTGACTATTAGCAGTGGGCTCACATTGTTGTAGGTCTAGGCATTCAAGCATATTGCAGTGTGTCGACCTATCATCGAGAGACATGTGGTGTCATATAT